>WWET01001120.1:174397-188673 GCA_011038615.1 Limnodynastes dumerilii | reverse complement strand
CTATGCTGGAGACACTGTGGAAATACTGGAGATATATTCCACATATTTTGGGATTGCCCAGTTATCCAGCCATTTTGGACGGAGATTGCTTCTCTGATAACAGAGGTTTGTAAAACAGACTTTTCTTTAACTCCACAAATAGTTTTATTTCATCTTTACCCTTCCCAGCTCACTTCCGACTGTACATACATTATAGGCCATATTTTATTGGCAGCTAAAACCCAAATAGGGCAATTGTGGAAATCTCGAACTGCTCCTTCGGTTTCCAAAGTTATTACGAAAGTATCCTTTTGTCATTCTATGGAAACTCTGGATGTTCCATACTCTTCTAACCCTTCTTCCCCAACGATGCTTTGGTTTAAGTGGGCTGAGTTTATCGCTAACACTCTGGATAATGCACCTAGATTTGAGTCTATCCTAAGCGAGGTCTCGGAGAGCTTCAGTTCAGAGGCTGAAGATGTAAACTGAGAGGGCAATCTTTTTAAAGCTTGTGGAACTTACTCTCTCTAACTATCCCTGGGGAATTCCCTCCCTCCCCTACCCCCTTGTTCTTCTTACCTTCCCCCTAAAAATGCTGTTTAATTTTTATTCTTATCTTGTTTTTCATATGGTTACACTGTACAATGTAAAATGCACAATATATACTGTAAAATGCGAACTGTATTATGTCCATTCCCCAATCCCCTTCTTTTTTTTGTACCCCTTTATTTTATAAAAATGTAATAAAAATTCAATGGTTAAAAAAAAATATATGTGTGTGTGTGTATAGGATTTTGAGGGGAAAAAATTAATTTATTTCATTTGGAATAAGCCTGTAACATAAAATGTGGAAAAAGTGAAGTGCTGTGAATACTTTCCAAATGCACTGTGCATATAAGGTACTACAATATTTGTCAACATACAAAATAACTCAGTAATGTTGATATAAAGCTAAACTCAGCAGCAAGACTAAGGTAAGCAAGGTTTAACACAATACATGTATCACCAAGGAGTGTGGGTCCCCACAAAGAACGGCCTAACCCTCCCTTCACCGCATCCTGACCCTAATATTCCCTTTATAGCCTAACCCTAAGATCCTCTCCCTGCAGCCTCCCCTTCTATGGTCCTAACCCTAACCCCCCCCCTCCCCAATATTAAAATGCCCCGGAGAGGGTTACTCACCTCTCCGTAGCTGTCATCGGGTGGGTCTGCGAAAATTAATGGGTGGGTATGCTGATTGGCACACTCACCCATTCATAAAATAAAATTATAAAATGGCCCCCTATTCGAAAAGCCATCGGACTGGAGACTGCAACCGATCATCAAGACCTAGAAAAATCCAGCTAGTTGTATTGCATTTTATTTTTTTAGCATGACTGCTCTGATTTTGTCTTTATTTATGCCCTTTTCTGTCTTATAGGAGAAGGTTACTGTCATGAGCACTATTAACCCTACAAAGGACCTATTGGCTGATTTAATTGGATGCCAGAGACTTCCAGAAGAGCAGCGTAAAAAAGTGCATCAGCTAAAAGACTTGTTGGATCAGATCCTAATGCTAGATCCAGCTAAACGAATAAGCATCAACCAAGCACTTCAGCACCCTTTCATCCAGGAAAAAATCTAAATGTGGGAATGGTTTGAGTAGTTTACACCAGGACTGAAGACCTTCCACAGCTACTTGTTAATGTATATAATCATATAAATATTCCCCTTGCACAGTTGAGGAAGCATGAATTAAAAAAACCTATATTTTATTTTACTTTTTCCCCCACTCTAAATACATTGTTTGAGAAATTGTGTACTTTTCCACTAAAAGAATGCTTGTAAATTGGCAGAACTGTATACACAGCACTAATGCAGTTTGCTTTGTAATTCTATTTGGAAAAAACAAAAGTTGCAATTTAATGTTTGGATGTTAATATTTTATTTTTTAGCAGTCACGGCTCATTTTTTTTTTTATTTCATTTTTATTTTGTTTTGAGAGAGAACAAGTCCAGCATAAATGCTGTTTATATTCACATTTTCCTAGGTTGTGTGCGCAGGCCTCAGCAGCATGCCCTTGGTCTAGTCAGTGCCGAAGGGGGACCTATTCCTTCTTGAGCCTGCCTGCAGGGATGGTCTCCTCTTTTAAAGCAGGTTGTGTACAACTTACAGTACACTGAAGGTAAGCCAAACCATCAACATCATTGGTATTTTAAGATGTCTTTTGTAAATATATATATTTTCTTGTCATTTGACAAATGAGAATTTGGCAGCTTCCTGCCCCTGCATGTCTCACAAGTGATCTGCAGTTGTTATTTTGTAATGTTTTGAGTTGGACAATATTTGTACCAGTTACAGGCCACACTTTCTCTCCATTATATCAAAGCGGAGCGGAGAGTGTGCACTTGATGGAAAAGGGCGTCTTCAGTGTACTGTTTGTTCATTTTTATTTTGTTCAGCTGTTTTTGTTCTTTTGGTTTTAAGTCCAGTTGCTTCATATTAAAAGGGTTATCACAACACCAAAAGTAGTATCTGCAAGTTATAATCAAAGTTGGGACAGTTTTTGTTTAAATGTTTAAACAGTTTAAAAAAAGAAAAAAAAAATCATTAAAGGATTGAATTTTGTGTACTGGAAAAATGTGTATGTGACTCAGAACAGCACCAAAGGGGCATCCATGTTGTATCAACCATCTTGTGAATGGACTTCCCTCTTGTGCTGACTGCATTTTCTGATTAAAGTTTTCAGTTTCTTAATTTTTCATGTTTATGATCGTGTTATCTTTCAATACAGGAATAAACTCTCCACTCTTGAACAAAAGCAGCTGCTTGTTAAAAGCGGTAATTGCTTCTTTACCTTTTTATTTCACTTGTAAATGAAGCTGTTTGTTAAATTGTCTTCAACATGTTCTTTTGCATAAACAGTTGACTCACTTTTTGTAAAGTGAAGATTGTTCTTCTGCATGTACATTGACCCATGCAGATATCTGTATGTTTTCAGTATGCATCGTTAGATAATAAAGTCTTTTGTGAACAATTTATTTGAAGCCATTTCTGTAGTTTTGGTTATAAACTGGTAAATTGGGAATACCACTAATGCTTAACTATTGATTATATGCATTATTTGGAATACTCTACCATTGAATAGATTTCCCATGACTCTTGACTTTTTTTTTTACAATGTCAAATAAATTTTTAATGACCTTACACCAAGCAGTGTAGAGTGTTTATTTATCATTTTGGTATTGACTAATATTTGTGCTGTTTTCTCACTTTTCCTCTTGATGGTGCTGAAAGGAAAATGGAAAGCAAGACAAGGCCTCCCAACGGCTGGTTTGCTGAGACACCATCTTCACCTTCCCCACAAGGTCATTCCTGACAGCATGTGTAGATAAGCATTTAGAAAAAAAGTACAAAGCAGATGGATTTAATCCGTGACCTATTACCCTTTTTAATATTGGTGAATACAAGGGTTTGGTAAAACATACTGGATACGAAACTTTGGGTGCACCTTTTTTTTTTCTTTAGCAATACGTTATTACAGCTTAAGTGCTGTGAGTTTCTTGTTACTCTTTGGTACTTTGCTAGCGGCATTGTAAAAATAATAGCACCATAGAGCTTTTCACTTGACGAATGGTAGTTCAATGGGGTTCTCTTATTCATGACCAGTATCAGAAGATACATCTTTGGCAACGGAAAGTAAAAGTTATGGTTGGAGGAAGACAACGTTGCACACATCTAATCATATGTACATTTAGAACATTAGAAGAACATAAAAAGCAGATTTTTTTCTGCCTTTTTACTGGCAGTTTCTCAAAAGATAACTTTGCTGGTTAACCTGTCTCTTTTGTTTTAGATGGCGTTTGAAAGAGGAAGATGGCAAGAAGACATGAACCAAGGTTTCTGTTTGCTGAAAGAGAATGTATAGCTTTCTTAATGTGTGCACGGTGGATACTTAGGAGGTAGTTTGATTTGGAGCAATGTGCCCTAGAGAGATCTCCAGATCATCACATGAGGCTCTGGGGATATGCGTGCCTAATTCACTTACCCTCACTGTCCCATGCCTCTTCCACACATGCCATGTGTACGTAATATGAGGAAGAGAAGTTCTAACATTAGCGATGGCTGATCTTTAGCATATGTCTAAGTATGTGTTTAAGTGTATTTTTGTATCCTTGTGGGGAGTAAAAGATGTTTCTAGACACAACAGGTTGTCCTTCAGGTTTTTCCCCATTTTGTTACTTATTACGCATTTAATAGAGTATGGTTAGTGCTGTAAATTAAAGATTTAGGGCCGGATTCACACCTAAGAAGCCGTTGCTTTTTAGGTGCGTATCTGTAGTAAAGGACATGCTGCGCATGCATAGTAGGTCCTTTACGCAATCTACGTACCAGTTCGGTTTTTTAGGAAAAAAAAAGGTGGCGTAATGCCGCCGTGGGGAGGGTTTAGGAAAAAGTGGGAGGAGCAGGTATTTAGATTAGCCGGGGAGGACGGGGGGAGGCGCAGTGTGCACGGATAGTTACGGTAGCCCTATGGTACTTGTAAGTGCCATAAGGTACCTAAAAAGAGAGGCGGGATGGGGGCAGAACGAGTGAGTTAGGTGCGGGTCTGTCCATACCTAACGCACGCTGGATCTGTGAATCCGGTCCTTAAGCTACACACCCTCCTCTTTAGCTGCTTGAAAAGGTTTAGCTTATGTCTGCCCGCCTCTTGATACTGACTGTCACTCAGATACATGTGGTGAGCTTGGGACTCCATTAAATTGATTAATTGGTAAGGATGTGTGCTTCATGTAGCGGTACACAAATATTCTTTATTAGACCCTATGTTTATTTGTGGCAAATGAAGCTGAGCAGGCACATGACTGTCACATTTTATCCACTGAATATCCAAAGGTACATTCATTGGTAAAAACATTTCAACAAAATAAAGAAAACGAATACCTTTCCCATGCAAATGTTTTCTTTATTGGTTCTAACATTTAAGACGTTTTTTTTTTGTCTTGTTTAGAAATGTTCCCCTGCTGCCATAGTGTAGCCCCTGAGGTCCTCTTCATTTAAGATGGAAATAGCACTTGTGCCTCACTGATTATTTCATTTTGCAACCTAATGCTAGTGAGCATACAGTTCATTCTATAAGAGTCACATCTTTGTGCACAGAAGAACACAGAGATGTTAGAAATGCAAATCAGCAGCATCTAAACTGCCCTTCAGTTTTCCTTCCCATTTTTACTGCAGTATTGATATAACTTGCATTTCCCAATAAATTGTAATTTCAACAACACAGTTAAGTAATCAGATTGAGAATTTTCTCCTATTTTGAGTATTGATCTGGATTAATGAAATAATGAGTTCTGAATAAATGAGCTTTATTTTGTCTGCTGGTAGCCTGGGAGCACACAAAATAACTGTTTAAAACAGAGCAAATTAAAATCACTTTGAAAAAAGTTTAAAACAAAGCAAACTGAAATCATTTTTAAGCTGTTTTTCATATATTGGACGTAGGGAATATACAAAAAAAAGTTGCTTTTTAAGCTAAACCTTCATTGTTTTGGAAGAGATTAGCTGATCATAAATACTCTAAAGGTCTAAAATTAATTGAGACTTTGACATGGGGCACCAAAACCTTTTGGTTTTTTTATTTTCATTTTTTGCGACAAGGAATTTTTTAAAGCACAGTGATAAAGTCCTGAACATCCACGCTTGGAAGGCAAGGCAGTAACTGAGGATGTGTGAAAGGGGGCATGCTAAGTGGAGCAGGGCACGGAAAGCTGTTCCTGGTAAATTAAGTTTGACTTGGTAGTCAAGTGGGTGTCTAAACTATAAATTTTAAGTCCCTTGCGAAGAAATAAAAACTAGTTGGCTGCAAGTAAACCATAAGCCTATGTTAACAATTTCCTTTTTTACCCTAATTATAACAGGTAGTTTATGGTTTTATTAACACATTAAATTGTGTGTGTACATGAGCACTGAAAGTTTGCCTATATCAATTTTAATTATATGAAATAATTGTACTCTAAAGAATTGTTACTTACACTGCTCTTTTTCCATATAGGGTAAGTTGATGACTGTAAAGAGTTTGGATTCTTTGGTGGTTGCTGGATTATTGAGCAGATTTCCAGACTCGTTCCAACCAATGAACATCTATATCAATAAATAATGTATTTTCGTTTATCATGTTTCCTGTGATTCTTTGACTGAAACATGACATACCAAGATAGTCATTGGATGCTCGGAGTGATTGTGTAACACTGAAGAAGACTGTTTCTTTTTAGGAGAGTTGTATGCTGTTGGAAATGTGTGAGGGGAGAAACTTAGCTTGAAAACAAATTCTGTCATTATTCATTTTGTTTTTGAAAATGTTTTTATGCTATATGGAAGAATGTCCTCAGCTGTAAATGTATTTAAGGTGTCTACACAGTCAAACCCATCTATAGCATGCAGTTTGCAACGGGTTCTCCCTCTAACCTTCATCATTTTGGGTTTTGCTTCTTTGACATTATAACTGGCACCTTAATAGCTTTTGTTGTGCTGCTTTTAAGTTTTGACCATGCGTTGCACACTTTAGACCCTTCCAGTACAGTGAATGTTCTCAAAGCATTAGAAGTACAAATATCCATCTGCCTACACATACTTATAAATAGTTTAGCACTGTAAACATGCTTTATTAACCATTTTGGGGTGAAGCTTCTGGAATATAATGTCCGGAAGACCCATAATAAGATAAAGATGTAGTAGATAATATAAATGCAGGTCACATTGTTAGGTTATAGTGCCACTTAAATGCATAAATACTTAGAAATAAAAATGCTTATTTGCAAATGAAAATAAGATTTCCAGAGAAAAGGTTAAAAAGTAAAAGCCTAAAAGTTAGTTTATTCCTGTGAAATATTTAGGAAGTCTGAAGTCCTAATCTGCTTGGATGGAGGTGTTTGCTGTTACACTGTAGATAGAGCCAGTATTTGAATTTTTGCTTTTAATGCCACCAACTCAGGTCGAGATATTCCAAGGCCATAGGCAAGATATATCAACACATCCTGTTTTAACATCCATCACTGAAATAATACCCCCCCCCGGTTCCTACACATCCCCAGTTTATACTTATTTAAACCATATTTTCCAGCCAATTAGCTATCTGTGTCTTCTCTTTCCTTGTGATTGATGGCTTCCCCAGCTTTTTTCTTCAAAACCGTGTTTACACAGAGTGTTTGTGTACTGTCTCTTCTGCTAGAAAGCACACTGGCTCTGCAACCTGCCTATATAGACTGTGCATGTGCGGCTATGCATTCCAAAGTAGGTCAGCTTTTAGGTGACCATGATACTTCACAATCAAACAAGTGTAATGTTTAATTTTTATTTTATTTTTTTTCCAGGTTGTATTTTAAGGATAATAGACTGCATACAACTATTGGTTTTCTGGTTGATCAAATGTTTTACTAGTACCACTGATGGCTTGGTGTGAAGTAGCTTGTCTAGTGATTGAAAACAGTTGTCCCAAAACACCAACATAAAGAGAGATTGCCGTAGATGTATACTGAACACACACACACACTGCCCAATAACTGGGGCTCTATTCCTGTGCTGATTCTATTAGGATTGGCCATGGCAGTCGGATCATTCATTAGCTCCTCTCTCCTGCACCCCCTACTCCTGTTCAGTTTTTCTTAAGTGCCCTAGTAGTGGGGCCATGCTTTTATTGTTTTATTTGGCGCTGTAAGTCTTGGCTTCTCTCAGCTGTGACAAAGCCTTCTTGGACCCCCCTGTCCCTTCATCTGGCACATGTGCAGTTAGGTCACCGAACTCTGCATGGGTCCATTGTACCTTGATTTGTTAAAAAATCAGTTGCTATAGCGGATTTCAAATGATTATTCTGTTGTGCAACTGCTGGTCAGCTGTTTATAGACAGCACTTAAAACTGAGCCTGATTTAGCGTGGTAACCCAGTATAGCATGTAGCAATTCTGGGCACCCCCCAATCACTACTACTGCCTGACCGCGTCATATACAGAGCTGAGGCATGCTACTAATGTACTGTAGCAGACGGTAATGGCCCTGTGTCTGAAGCTTGCAGAGCTTCCCTAGGGCGCAGGGAGTGGCCCCTGGCTTAAATGCCCTATGGGTGCTACAGCTGCTTGCAGCCCTTTACTTTTTTTTTAGTTTCTTTTCACTTTTCTCACCACTGACCAGCTGGCTGCTGCAATTATGCTGATAGTAACCAGCACTTGGCTTCATGCTGGGGAGGGAGGATCATAGTCAAGAGGGCCTCCCCCTGCTAAGTCCACACTTAACAAGACTTTACTATTTTCATCTCTGTTCTGTACTCCCTCCACTAGCCATGCATCACTGAATGCTGAGAAGGATAAAGTCAGAGGGGCTGCTAGCAATCCTTAGGGATCTGTTTTGACTCAATGATTTGGATCTCTGAAATTCTTGGGATGACAGAAGGCCTTGGGTCATGTCTTCCTCATCAAGAAAATCTACTACTTCAAGGTCTGTTTCAGCACGAGGTTGTATCTCGGCTGGATGTAATGGTGTAGCTATAGAAGCAAACCTCTTATAAGCCAAGCAATTTTTCTCCAGAGAGGTTCATACTATGATAAAGGCAAGAAAACCAATGTCAATGGGACACTACCACTGGATTTGAAAGTCAAATGTAGCATGGTGCGAATCACAGGGCTTTCACACATCTCTGCTTCATTTACCATGACATTTGGTCTAGTCTGGCTTCGATAATGGCCTTAGACTTCCTTCAAAGTTTAGGTGTCAGCCTTGTTCATCTATTTTCAGAAAAAGCTAGCTGGTTGCTAAGAGTTCCAGATCTTTTTGCATGGGGTCGGTCCTCCATATTCAGCCACCATACGGTTTTCTGGTTCCTGCGTGAGTCCTTAACTTATTATTATCTGTTTGAATTCTGTGATAGGTCAATCAGGAGATTGTAATTCTCATTTTTAAATCGGGGAAGGATCGCAATCCTCTGGCTTGGTTAGACTTGGTTAGGGCTCTGAGAGTTTATCGCTGCAGGACTGCAGAGTTTAGGAAACCTGGTTCTCTTGGTGCCTAGAAAACAGGTGGTTGGCTTCTAAGCAGTCCATTGCTTGGTGGATTAAGGCTACGATTGTCAGAGCTTACTCTGTCTTGGGATAGCAGGCTCCAGAGAGGGTGATGGCACAGTCTACTAGTGCTGTGAATGCTTCTTGGGTAGCAGGACAGGCTATTTCTGTGAAAAAACAGGCAGCTACTTGTTCCTTCTTCCAAACTATAGGTTTCATCTTTTGACATCAAAGGAGGCAAAATTTGGATGAACAATTGTCCACATGGTTCAGTGTCCCCATATAGAATGAGCAAGAAAAGCGGATTTCACTTATTACTGGTGAATCTCTTACTCTGAATCCATCTGGGGGACACTGGGATCCCTACCTTATGCTCAGTTTTGTTAGATAAGTTTAGAGATAGTTGGCTTACCCCTATTTTATTATGCTTGCAGTGTTGCAAGCTTGAGTTTAGTAAGGTGATGAAATTTAGATCTAGGTTCCTTTTTAACATACTGAAGAGTAGTAGTGATTTCAGGGCCAGGAGCTGTGATTACACTGTTTAACTGGCAACCCCATCGTCCTCGAGAGAATTTACTGAAGAACCAAAAGTCTTTTTTGTGTCACATATACGTTATATTCAGTAATATGACACGTCTGGGCAACATCTAAAGCACGCATTCTAATCTACAGTTACCAAGTTGAACACCTAGATATTACATATAGTCATACTACTTATTATATTATGCAGACTGCTAAAGAAATATGAATATATTGTTAAAATTTAAGAAAGAGACATCAAGTAAGTTAAATCATAAGTTACTTATATCATCTGTTTCTTAATATTTTAGATGCATACATTTTTCTTCACTCACATAACCACCAGTTCTTTATGGTAATGCTTTCATAGACAATACTGTACAGCAGCCTATCCTAACAGGCTGGATTTAAGAGGCAGGATATCCGTAGGCATCTCACTGTAACTCACTTCTTAGATACAGATCATACAGGCTTAATGACAGTAATAAGGCCAGTAGTCCTTACATTGGGCTGTGTTAGGAGAACCAGGGGCCAAATTAAGCTGGTTTTATAATGTGGAGATGTTGCCTATAGCAGCCATTTAGATTCTAGCTCTCATTTTTCTATTACATACTAGAGAATGTCAGCTAGAATCTGGTTGCTATGGGCAACATCTCTACTTTTCAAAACCCGCAGCTTAGTAAATCTCCCCTCAGGACTTCAGTAAAGCCCACTATAGATGTCCTTGTAACAGCTGCTGCTGTTGTAAATTGATGAATTTAATAAAATGTAAGTTAATTAGATACAATGATGATCACCATGTACCAGTAGTCCCCACCGTGACTTTCTAAACCTGTTTTCAACTTTTTTTTTTTCAATGTGTGTGAAAAAACATTGTACTGAATCACCGGAAGAGAAGTCATCAGAGTATGGCCACAAATACACACTGACTGGCCTATAGCTAAAAACATTCTATGATGGTAGGTCAGATAATGTGTCTGCTGCCAAACTCGAGTTGCAAAAGGCTGCTAAAAAGATGATAATGGTGTGTAATGCATTGTTTTTGAATACAGCATGGTTATCCTGCTAAAATATTTGCTTCATACTAAAAAAAATGAAGTTAAATAAATTGCCAACATGCCCATTTTTAAATGATGTATTAACTCTTTATTCCAGTTAAAGTGTTTGACAATGCAAGACAGACACCTTTTACTTAATTTTTTTAAGATTAACCAAATTAAGAAATTACAGTGTATTGGTCAAGATGAAGCACATCACATCACTTTGTAGAGCAATGAATGCTTTTTCCTAAAAACCCAGCAGTGCAAAAGGATACTGTGTACAAGGTACAATCACATACCATGCAAGCTTGAAATTGGAATAATGCAACTCAGTTGCAAAAATGTGATAAAAAATTACGATACAAAAGAACTGAATTACTATATAAAATATATTAGACTGCCCTGGCTTCTGTCGACAAGTTTCAACAATATATTACTATATGGTTCTCCTGGACAGAATTCAAACTGTCCCCAGAATTTCAGACCTTGCTGAACGCCTAAATGTTCTGCCTTCTCTATTCCTCTATTTTACTTAACCTTTTATCATGTGTGAATGGGTTGGGGGAAATTGGAATATTCTTGGAGACCTGGGCCTCAATGATAAAGTGATATTAGGTTTGGAGTCTCATAATATCATAGTGAATGGTGCATTTGTTCTAATGTTGTTTTTGATTAACGCTATCCTATATAGAGAGGAAATTATCTAACCTGGCTTCCTCCCCCCCCTCTTAATAATATTGTTTGTTAGCTACTGTTAACTGTGATGATATGTTACTACATGTTTTCTCACTGTCAACTCATATTACCCTATGTGGACAAATTGTTTTGCACCTACCTCCTGACTGGGTGTCTTGTTTTATCAATGTGACTTCATGTTACTGTATATCGGTTATGTGCTTTATTTGACAAAGAATTTACAAAAAAATATATTAGACTGTATTATCACATCATGTGTACTTAAACGATTGCATTTTAACTTGTTAATGTTATGCTTAATATAAAGTTTTTCAAATTCAGTCCAAAAGGACATTGTATCGGTCTGTGTTTTCCTGATCCCCATAGTAGAAGAGAAATCACAGTTTTGCCCTCCTTTGGAAAAAACGCTGTAGAGCCTTGATGGTGTCCTCAGAACCTGATCTTTTACGTAGAAGCTCAAATTCCTTATCGCAAACAGCATGAAGTTTTTCTTTTTCCACATTGCGAATCAGTTCTTTTGAGAGGGCCAGGCACTAGTCAAGATAATAAAACCCAATTAGGCTACTGTAATGATCTCTACTTAATCTAAGAATATTTCTACGTTCAGCACCAAAGGGAGACATAATAGTAAATAATATGTTGGAGTGTTTACTCTTCTCTATTTTCTAGAAGGATGTAGTATGTTAGCTTGACAACTAGTTAACTGAGTTAGGGATACAAGTTAAGGAAATAATTTTTAACCTTGTGTTGTCAACAGATCCAGTTAAAAGTAGTTCCATCTTTTAGTTCTCTGTCTCTGTTATCACTATCACACTTACATTTTTGGGCAGAGAGGCATAATCTCTTAACTTGGACCAAACTTCCTGTTGGAATGTGTTGTCTGGAAAGACTTCAGTGACCAGACCCAGGTTGCAAGCTTCCCGAGCTGTTAAAGTCTTATTGAATACAAGTACCTCAATAGCCTAAAACAAAACAAGTTAAACAAATAAATTAACTCATTAAAAACATCATTGGATACTAAAAGGAAGAACAATATATTAATTCTCTGGATTCTCAATGCTTGATTAAGTATGTCTCTTCATATTACTTCTATTATCTTACTAAGAATGACATATAGACCTTTAATGGGTAGGCATACTCATGCCAATATATCGTCTCATGTTTGTTCATGTCTGGTCTAAAGCTGGGTATACACTGACACTTATACATCTGATTATCGTGCCACACACATGATAAATAAGTGTTTGGAATGATATCTTGCACATGTGTACTAGTTCGTTGCGGTTTTCAAGACATCATTTGATTGCATCACTTAAACTTTCTAATTCTAGTAAACAAATGTATTGGATGATGATCCGATCTCTGCAAAAAAATGAGGGGGAAAAAAAAAACACAGAGAAGACAATATTGTGTGTAGTGTGTACGCATTAACTGCCAAAATATTGGATCTAAATTGTCAGTGTGTACCCAGCTGGTGGAGTATAAGAAAATGTCTAGACAACCAAGTATGTCAATGTAATGAAGAATGACCCTCATGTTTCTGTTGCATATACACAGTAGGCAACCCTCCAGCTAATACCTGGCATAGGGAACTAGTTTCACAACACCTGGACTGCCGTAGGTTGAATTTGAATGTTATGTCTGCTTAAAATATTATCACTACAGAGCTTCTCAATAAAGTCGTGCTGAATAAGGGAGTAGGAAGCAGAATATTACTCATATACATGCTTTAAAACTGGGACTTACCTTTGCTGAACCCATTATCTTAGGGAATGTGTAGGAAGAACATCCCTCTGGATGTTGGCCCAAATTGCTAAATGGTGTATTAAATGTGGCCTGCAGTGGGAAAAGAGGATTAATCTTTGTGCAGAGTAAAATTATAAAGTTTATATTCTATGTTTTTAAAACAATCCACTTGATTAACATTTAAAAAAATTTCAGTACAAATTTTCACCTAGGAATAGTGGAATTTTAGAAGAGCAAGGTACTTAAACCACCACCAGCTTAAGCTTTTACTATTAATTCTTTACTATTTTATCTCAATTTATATGGTGCTATTGCTATGTTTTCACGCAGATAATAAAGAATGGAATTTATTATCCAAAAATTTACAAATCCAACAACAGAATTTTTTCTTATTATTTGATAATTTTGTTTTAGGTGCAAATCTCACTAAAGTCCAGATTTACTAAGCTGTGGGTTTTGAAAGTGTGGAGAGTTTTCCCATAGCAACCAATCAGATTCTAGATCTTATTTAACTATTGCATTCTAGAGAATGTCAGCTAGAATCCACTCTTTCAAACCCACAGCTTAGTAAATCTGGACCTAAATGTGTTTTGTTTTTGTTTTTTAGCTACTTTAAAGATTTCTGGTAAACATTTCAAATTATTCATGGTTATTCTCATCCTCAATATTTAAATACATTTTAGGGATTATACTTTTAGAAACATTCTATATAAATAATATATTGAACCATGAATTTAAAATGTAGCATTCTTTGTCCGTGCCACCAGATTTAAGAGGCTTCATTGTGACAAATGAGCACATTTATTTTATTTTACTGCCAATCTAGCACAAACTAATGAAGTATAATATAAATAATGAAATCATAATATGTTTATATTTTATTGGAAAAAATTGATGCCAAATAGAAAAAAAGGGCAGTGCCAGCACCCAATGTACAAATGTTAAATATCTATGAAAATTATTGTGGTGCAAGAAAACTCCAAATATAGAAAAAAGTGATATTCACAGGCCGTTAAGCACACATATTAAAACTATTTATTACATAAATCAAATGCCATAAAACAATTACAAATATCACATAGATATACATTGAATATTCCTTTTGGTTGGGATAAGAATAGAGTATTAGGCTGTGATAGATGGTAAGCTGCAGAGAGCAGAAAGTAAAATAACGAGCTGTAAGCTATAGCAAGCATAAGTCTTGTAGGTCACTTAATGAAGGATTTAGGAACTAGGGAATTGAACACGTGTATCCAATAAACACACAG
>WWET01001120.1:105368-131726 GCA_011038615.1 Limnodynastes dumerilii | reverse complement strand
TATATCTCAGAGGAACAACTGTTAACGATTCATACAAAATCCTAAAAGTAGTCTAGTCTATAAATTCAAATTTCATCAATGGAAATGGGTAAATGAAGGGTATGTAAACAAAACGATTTCCCAAAGGAAAAAATATTCAGTTTAAACGGATGGAACCACAATCCTCCCACTGCCTTCTATCTATATATCTCAGAGGAACAACTGTTAACGATTCATACAAAATCCTAAAAGTGCTATAGTCTATAAATTCAAATTTCATCAATGGAAATGGGTAAATGAAGGGTATGTAAACAAAACGATTTCCCAAAGGAAAAAATATTCAGTTTAAACGGATGGAACCACAATCCTAAAATCCCACTGCCTAGCATAAAACAGGTCCTTAAACTAAACTGCAATCAAAATCTTAATATTAAAAAAAAAGTAAAGGTAAAAATAGGATTATACCACCAGTGATATGTGACCAACTGGGTCTCCCAATGTGCTAGAACATATGATTTTTAGGACTTGATGGTCCTTAATGACAGGTATCCTGATCACAATATATGCAAAGATAAAAACAGTAATAATCCCCAAAGATCTCCTGTTGAATATATAAACTAGATAGGAAAAATTGTAATTGGAACATTAATAAATAAAAACCTCCTATGTTTAAAATAAAAAGAAAAAATATAGAGAAAAAAATTAATAAAAATAGTAATTGATTTGTTGATAAGTAAATAAATGTCCAACAAAGTTCATAAGGTTATGAAATTCTTAAATTATTATCCAATCCAATAGTTGTAGTGATGGGAAGTGTATAAACAAACACTGTCTAGAAGTGTGAGCGGTGAGATCCACAACAAATAAGCATAGTCTCAGCAGTTCATTTAGTGGTAATGAAAACTCACAGTTCTGAGGACACGGAGTCCTGGTAATAGTGCTTATAAATAACCTGATTGCAGCGGTCCCGGACTTTTAGATGATAATATAATATTCACAGGTAAATATAATATTCACAGGTAAATCTCTATACAACGGGGACGAAGTTCTCTATCCTAGGTTTTTTTGTTTTTTACCAAAACGCATCCGCTCTTGATCCCAGGGTACCAATATAGATATAAATTGTGTAAAGGAGACGATGTAAACAAAAAAAATATTTATTGCACAAAATTACATAAAACTTTTAGAACATAGCACTCAAAGGATCTGATTCAGACTTAAGAAGGCGCTTGAAATTAGGAGAGGAAAGTTATCCCTGGGCAAAACCATGTTGATTTCAGTAGAAGTCAAGTTAGTTGTATTCTTTGCATGCAGGGATATATCTTTGAATTGCTTACTGCACACAGATACTGACCAGCTTTACTATCACACTGTTATTTAGACTTGGGAAAGAAAACATCACCTTAGCCCAGGAGTAACTTTCCTCTCTTAGGGCCGTATTCATAACAAAGAGTTAGGTGCGGACCGATCCGCACCTAACTCACCCGTCCTGCCCAACCCACTCCCTGTTTTTAGGTACTTTAAGGAACTTAAGAGTGCCATAGGGCTACTTTAACTAACCGTGCGTAGTTTCCTTCTTCAGCCTCCCCCCTCCCACTTCTACCTAAACACCCCCCAAGGTGGTATTACCCCCACCTCTTTCTAACTAAACTACTCCAAGCAGTCTTTAAAGACCGCACAAAGGCAATCTACATACCTAACTGGTACACATGCTTAGTAGGTCATTTTGCAAATCTTCACACCTAAAAAGCAGAAGCTTCTTAGATGTGAATACAGCACTTATTAAGTCTGAATCAGGCCCAAAGAAGCTTGGCTACCCACCCGAAGCAACATCACGCAGTACAGATACTGAAGTCCCGGGATGAATTAAACAAAAGGAATAACATTAAATAATGCACTTGTCCTCATGTAGCAAAAATTATAGAAATAAAACTTATATAATAAAGACCGATTATGAAACAGATGTTAATTATTCAGCAGAAATGATAAACACAGTGGGTTTGAACTAGTTATAAACACAACGGACTTGATGAAATCAAGCTACAACCACAACCTTATTAATGTTATTTAACTTATTGTACATACAGCTAGATATTATTGCATTTTCATTGTTTGAAATTTCCCTAAACTCTTATTAATCATTTATTTCCGATTGTCAATATTAACCTTTATACTGGGTTTAAAAGCGTGTTCTTTTTTTCTTGTACAATCATAACTTGCAGGACATTTTGTATAAAATAAAAATTGTTATCTTTATTTTTGTTTTTAATAGTACAGAATTATTCTAATTATTACCAAGGTTCCATATAAATAAAAGGAGTTGTACAGTGCATCAGTAGGATATTTAAGATGAAGATGAGATAAGATGGATTTACCAATTAAATTCCCTCTCTCTTCTGGGCCTAAATGTACACTTTTAATTAAAATGATTTTTAACAGATTTGAATTCAGTCATTATTAAATTACAGATGAACCAATATTTTGTAAAAACCCTAGGTTATACCTGGCACAAAATTTACCATCTAGTCATACTATTCTGATAGTGCCCAACTCCGTCCAATCTTGGAAGCTAAACAGTGATAGGCTTGGCAAGTACCTGGGTCCGGGAACACCAGGTATAATAGGAGGCAAAGGTAAGTGCTGGAGGTATGATACATTGGTTGCAGTCTCCAGTCCGATGGCCCAATTTGTGAAATAGAGACAGCCGAAAGTAAGTTATTTTAGAAATATTTTTTTTATGAATGGGTGAATGTGTGATTCATTTACGCAGACCCGCCGGACGATAGCTACGGAGAGGTGGGTAACCTCTCCGGGGCATTTTAGAATTAGGCGGGGGGAGGGGTTAGGTGCCTAGAAAGGGAAGGTTAGGGTTAGGACAACAGAAAGGGAAGGTTAGGGTCAGGCTGCGGGCAGAGGGGGTCTTAGGGTTAGGCTATATAGAAGGGTGTATTAGGGTCAGGCTAGGGAAAAGGGATGGTTAGGGTCAGGCTGCGGGGAAGGGAGGAATAGGGTAATGAAAAGGGAGGGTTAGGGTTAGAATTAGGGGGAAGGGTAGCGGTTAGTTTAGCCACTCACCTTTCGGAGCACTGTGTTCGGTGCTCCGTGGATCAATTGCTATGCCTCTTCGAGGCATAAGCAATTGATATCACAACTAGTTTCGAATGGCCCTATCGAAATAGGGACGTTCTTTGTGGGGACCCACATCCATGATATGTATGGGCTAAAGGTTTAAAGATAAGAGACCTGATTCAGAGACTGAAAATAAGTGAGGAAAGTTCTTCCTGGGCAAAACCATGTTGATTTCAGGGGGGGGGGGTCTAGATAATTGTATTCTTTGCATGAAGGGATACATTTTTGTTTTTGCTTAATGCACACAGATACTGACCAGCTGTACTGTTACACTGCTAATTAGACTTGGGCTGGGAAACACCACCTCTAAACTCTAATAATGTTTGCAATGGATGAAAATTGACTCCCCCTGATATCAACATGGTTTTACCCAGGAGTAACTTTTCTCTCTTTTATTTTTTGTCTCTGAATCAGGTCATTGTAAGAATATGGTTAAGAATATAACCTATTTTGTTTAAACTTTGGTCTTTAAGTATTTTATATGTGGTCTTAATTTATATTTTAATGAGTAATTAGTTTAAATTAGGTCTCACCCTCCCTTTTATCACTTTTAACATACATAATCTCTTATCTCTGTAATTTTTAGACACTTCCTATGAATAATGTTAATAATCCCTTTTATAAATATCATCATTTAAGATTATTCACTGTTGTATCCTACTGATATACAACTCCTTTTATTTGTATAGAATCTTGGTATTGTATAGAACCTTGGTACAGATAGAACAGTAGAGTTTGTCACTGGTTTATGGCAGTGTGCTGGGGCTATTTTTCCCTTTGTTTCTGTGGCAAGCAGATTAACCCCTGCCTTTCATGCACCTGTTTAACATGTACCTATAAATTGATTGAGCAACTTCCACTGTTTTTATTCTTGGTATTAATTAGAATAATTTTGTCCTATTAAAAACAAAAATAAGACTATAATATTTATTTCATACAAAATGTCTTGCAAGTTATACGATTGTACAAGGAAACAGAACAACCTCTTTCCCCAGTAAAAAGGTTTATAATGACAATCGGAAATAAATGATTAAGAAAAGTTAAGGGAGATTTCAAACAATCAAAATGCAATAATATCTATCTGTATGTACAATAAGTCACCTATCATTAATAAGGTTGCGGTTGTAACTAGTTCAAACCCACTGTGTTTATCATTTCTGCTGAATAATTAACATCTGTTTCATAATCCATCTTTATTAGGAGTTTTATTTCTATAATTTTTACTACTAGTACCTAGTTTTACTTTAGGTAGCTGACCCTTCCCAACATGGCCGCTGCACACTTTTTCAAATGGCAAGTGTGTCTTAATACAGACCTCCTGAGTACACAAAGAGCAAATGGATAGGGACTCACCTACAGCAGGTGCCTTGACGCTGGGCAGGTGAGCTTAACCCGATATAACTATATTGTGAACTGAACCTTCTTTTTATGTATGTGCTGACACTGTTATATAACCTTTGTTTGGAGAGCTGGATCTCTCATTTGTTCCTTGTGATTAATGGTTTAGTTAACACCTAACATTTTACTGAAGAAGGATTGCTTACCCTCATTGGGATAATTGCAAATCATAAATCCTTGATCAGCAGACCACTTCTCTCCTTAAGGGGATAGAAGTAATATTTATTTAATAAATGTTGCTTTAAACTGGGTAAATGTTTGCGGTATGTCTTATTTACTTTTTAAGATCAAGTATTCTTTAGTTGTATAACATAATTACAACTGTGAAAAACTGGATGAGGAGAATTAGGCTCCTGCTGTAGACTAACTACTAAAATACAGTCATGATATACTGATTTCTAGAGAAGTCTTAGATTATTTTAGCTGCCATCTGGTCCAAAGGCTTTCTCACTATTTGTTCAGTGGCTTTAGAATTTATTTATATGGTTCCCACAGAGGACAAAAAAAGGATATAAGTGTTTATCTGCATTAAGCTATTGTCTTAGAATGTTACCTTACCCCTTACCTATTGAAGTACTTCCTCTGTTAAGTAATATAGATGCAAAAAGATATATCAGTTTCATACTATTTTTTAATAAAATTATTAATACCACCTATGCAAACTTGGTTAACGACATGTTTTCTTTAGTTTCAATAAAGTTGGTATTAAAATTAATTATACAAGAAATGACAATGAATTATAGAAGAAATTACAGCTTTGCTTTCTTCTGGAAGAAGCTAATAATTGCATTCATGCACTCCTCTGAAAGCCAGCGTTCCTTCAGGCATTCACACTCTTGAATATTTACAGCATGCAGCTTCTCCTTTTCAGTTTCACGAATCAGCTGCTTGGAGAAAGCCAAGGACTTTTGAAAAAAAATAAAATCAATATATAAGTTACAAAGAATATAAAAAGCAAATAAAACCCATGCACACTAAAATATAAGAAAGGAAAGCTGAATCAGACTCTGGATGGATTAAATTACAAGGTTTCTACTTTTCACTAATATCTAAATTCCTTTCCTCTCAACGTGTAATATTATATATGAAATTATTTGGTATTTATAGCAGATTATGTGCAATTAACAATCAAAGTGCATTTGTAATATACAAACAGAATTCAGCCATTTTGGTGCCGATCTAGAATATCTCTATGTAACTTTGCACTGCACAAGTTGATTCCAAGCTGAATGCAACTCGAGTTGCAAGTGTTTGCATTCTGAAAAGCTAATCTTAGGAAGGAAAGGGTGGAGGCAAGCACTCAATGTACAGGAAGGGCGTGCTCTTCATTTGGAGGGAGAGGGAGAGGGAGAGATAGATAGATAGATAGATAGATAGATAGATAGATATAATTTTGTGACTGTTTTGGAGACTTGGGGACCTCTGCTGGGGGTGAGCTCTCAATTTAAAAACACATGATATATGACCCAAAGTTGGGACTTTGATTGTTTTATAGTTAGGACCACCTAACAGAGAAGCCTTGTAAGTGGCTGGTGGCTTATCATATGTGTGTAACAAATTCTCTGAAATTTATTTTAGAGATAGAATGTTATGGTTTGCTGCTGGATGATTGCTAGGGTGCCAGGCGTGTGTGCGTATATATATGCATGTATATCTATCTATCTATCTATCTATCCACAGCTGAAATCATCACTCCTCCTTAGCTCAACTTGATACTTGCTCTGGGTGCACTTCAAAGAAAGTCAACACTTCAAAGAAAACATTGCCTTCCCGGCTAAAAGTTTATTGTGGTACGTTTCAATCACTTGGTGTGATTTTCATCAGGGTTTCATATTAAGGGTCTCATATTAGCATGCTTGTTAATATGAGACCCTGATGAAAATCACACCAAGTGATTGAAACGTTGGTGATAGTGGCTTAGTACCACAATAAACTTTTAGCCGGGAAGGCAATGTTTTCACCCGTTACAACAGCCTCTGGAGTGACTTCTTTTCTACTTGCTATTTGACTTTCTTTGAAGTGCACCCAGAGCAAGTATCAAGTTGATACACATATACATATACACACACACACACACACCCCCTCTATTTTCAGAATAATACAGTGAACTACCCTGCACTTTGGCTGCTTTAGGCAGATACATTACTTGTATAGGCATCCAGAGCTATTGTTGCATGTGCACATTTGCTTGCACCCTTTGTGTCATAGCGATGTTACTTTACATATGCCATGTAGTTATGAAGCAATACAAAATACTGTTTTTTTTGAGGATCAGAGAGAAGGCATACTTACATTTTTTGGTAGGGAACCATAAGCTGTCAGTCTTTCCCAAACTTCCTTTTGGAAAGTGCTGTCTGGAAAAACTTCAGCAACCAGTCCCAGTTTACAAGCTTCATGTGCTGTCAGCAACTTGTTGAAAAGAAGCACTTCTGCAGCCTGTTACCCAAACACAGATCAGGTTTAATAAAACTGCTGCTACAATAACAGATAAAACATATCTTTATCATTTACATGACTATGACTTTATACAGTATAGCAGCAAACCCTTATACCACTTATAACAGATTGAATTAACACAATTTTCACAGTTCAGAATTTCATCTCAGTTGATAAAACATGTTTCCAATGGTTTGCATAATTATCTGGTATTACAAAAATGAACACATTTCAAATCTGAGTGAAATAATATCTTCCTATTGTTCAGAGACTAATACATCAAACTAAGACCACCAGATATTACAATGTTTAATAAGAAAGAACATTTAAAAGTTTGCTAGGTGTCACTTGCATTTATCACTTGTTTTGTTTTTGTTGTTTTTTTAATACATGTATCCTTTCCTCTCTCTGTTACACACCTTAACTTACTTTGCTTAAGCCCATTATTCGGGGGAAAGTGTATGAAGAACAACCTTCTGGACTTTGCCCTAACTGGCTGAAAGGAGTGTGAAACGTTGCCTGCATAAAAAGAGACAGGAGATCAGATTTGTGGTGCACACGTATTATTCTGAAACAAGAACATAATCATCTGAAATTCAAAAACAAAAAATTATTTTGCATTTTAAATAGAAATAGTGCGAGCACACTAACACAATTTACCAGATATCAGGGGTAGAGGAATATTGTATAAGGCATGTGTTACATGCACGCATGGATAGCCGCACACCAGGTCGTGACGTCTGACTGGGGCCTCATCTTCACTAGAGCACCAGATAATGGGGATATGCTTGAGCGATGGCTACCCAGCAGATCACAGCCCTAAATTATCACACAGCCCCAACTTGTCACTCACTGTTTGTCCTATCTTTGGCTTACATCAGCCATTAAGATGACAGGCTGGTGCGAGCCCTAAGCATATTCTTTATTGATATGTTCCAGTCTCAAAAATGTTTTCACAGTTCTTAAATGCATGTTGATATTACACGTCATTAGGGAAATGATCAGGAAACCTACCCTATCAGTGGCGTAAACGAGATCAAATAACCCCAGGATAGTAACAGATATACCAACAGCAGGTCCATTTACAACAGCAATAAGAGGTTTCGGATAATCAATGAATTTACCAACAAATTTCCTGAAAGTTAAAAATGAAATGGATTAGAGAGTTACTTACATTTGCACAACAGTAACTTTCAGCTAATTCTCCACAGTATCAACACATTTCCCGCATCTATTCCACATTCTATATTATGTTGAGATTTGCCACTTTTAAATGATAGTTTTTTTTTTATATTTCTTTGCAGCTACAACTACTAAACAGCTTCAATTTTACACTGTCTTAGAGTTAAGATACTCATGTCAGTTATTGTGTAACATGAATTTCCTCAGTAAATCTGCTTTTTTTTTGGCATATGCCCCCCAAGACATTTTAACTACATAAATATTGTTATATTACAAACCATTATAGTGACTAGTTTGTGTACAAAGAAAATACATGAAATTCACGAGATTTACACACTGTAATATTACTGCAGAATCGCTAGCCATCTTCTCTTTGCCTTCTGGAGGAATGCTTGTAAAATTATTCAAGTCATTTCCACTGCAAAAATAATCACCATGTCCTGGAATATATAAAGAATTCATCCACTGAGTTTCAAGACGATAATGAAATCATGCAATACAAGACAATTTACATACTTGTTGAAGTGTTATGTGCAATAGATGCTTAGGTTAAATGATTTGATTTTCGCATTTATTACAAATTCTAAAAAGTCTTCTTGCAGAGAATTAAGCACACAGATAGCTGTATGTGATCCATCTTGAAGTAAGCTATATCAATACTGTGATATTATTATATTATGTAGCAATAGGTGAACAACATACCAGTCAAGACAGTAATAACAGAATCGTCTTTTGCAGCTTCGTCTAAAGCCAGACCAATTTCCTCGTACATCTAATACACAATTATCAAGCAAAATATAATAGATGAAGAACATTGGAATAAACACGTCAAATAGATTAAATAAACAACAACAACAACAATAATAATAATAATAATAAACCCTCAAACAGAACAGAAATTCAGTACCACTTGTAACATCCAGAAAATAAAATTATTTTTTACAATTTGATAATGTCCAGAAATGAGAATTCATGTCATTTTTAATGTCACTATATAAAGACTTAAAATGCAGCTAATAGTTTTAAACATATTTGAGAAAGCTATTCCGCAGATTTTGCTACTTGAGAACATTAAGTACGTTAGTAAGAAGCATTTATAGTTATTTACAGCTCATCAGTATAAGGTAGCTGTTTCATAATAAACAAAATAAAATAAAGACCAACACTTAATCAGAACATGCATTTTACCTGCAAAGTGATGGCATTTTTCTTTTCGGGTCTATTTAGAAATATTGTAGTTATATTATTCTGACAAGAAACCAATAACGTATCATACTTCTGTTCTGTTCTTGGTGAGGATGAAGGATCCTTGGCCGGAGACTCAGAAGACACAAGATTAGAAACAAGATCTATATATGATTGTCTGGCTTCCTCCTGAAAACATATGAGAAAAACAAACTGATTATAAAAATATTTTTTTCTTTTTTCTTTTATTATCTTTTAATAATGAAGTGAACTTTTTTTTGTAAGATAGGAAACTGCTAAAAAATGTATTAGTAAATCAAATCACAGAATAATTTTTTTTACTACACAAGTAGGCATTTTTAGGGCTTGTTAGTGCTTGTGTGGATATGGTTTTATTTTTAATTTAAAAGCAATTTATTGTTTCAGAGACAAGAAAATAATTTGAAAGTATTCATTTAAGTTGGTCCAATCATTGTTTCAAATATATGAAATAGCTATAATTATCCGTTATTGAATGATTACGTTTGCAAATAGAATATAATTATAGAATTACACATTACATATTCATTTGTGGATTTAATCTCACTTCAGTAGTTAAGCTTATAAAAATTAGATTTTATTACCTATGGCATAGTTTCCATCACAAAGATTCATGTATTTGCTTAAGCTTGGTTAATTAAACAGTGGCCTCAAGAAATTGAGCACCTATTGTATTGTTTTCAAGTTACAGAGTGTAGTAAAAAGAAAAAAAAAAAATGACTGACTCATCTATAGATCTTCTATTTCTTTTATCCTTTCCACCTATGTACACTTAATGAAGTTTCGCTATGGCAACTGTCAGAAATTTGAGCGTTATACAGCTGACAATATAATGTTGGCTGTAGCACTGTCAAAGTTGAAAAACAGGTGACAAAAGGTGTTAATTTGCAAAAATCAGTGTTGAACAGCTAGTTCTGGGAGCGCAGTAAGAGGGACATAAATACATAGGGCCAGATGAAGACTTAATAATCACAGCGAATTTATGTGGTATGTGTAAATCTGGCTGTGGGAAAACACTGCATGTGTGCGGCAGATGTTACTCATAACTCCGTACAATAGGGCATGCCATCCCTACGCAAGGCGATTATACGAATTATCCTTAGGAGGAGCCACTTAAATTCTACAGTATGGGCTTGGTTAGACACTTAAAAACGACAGCGCATTACGTACGGATGGAAAAGTTAAGGTAGGGTTCTGAACATGTAAATCGGCTAAGTTAAGTAAGTGAGAGGGAGTGCATTATCCTTAGTAGTGCGTAGTTAGGTACGTTTGCGTAGTAAAATGACCTTAAGCCTGGATCTGGCCCATAAAATGTATTTCTTTATCCAACATTTTTATAGCTTTTTGCATGGACACATTGTAGTTACAAAAGCACTGGCTAGACATAACTTTTATATGGCATAAAGTAATGAATTTTTACAGAAACTGATATAGAGAGAATGTAGCAAATGAGAGAATTTCATATGGAAGTTAATCAAACATATTTTCTTAAAGAGACAAGAAGACCCTAAGTGAGGCCATCAAGTTTAGAGCAGGCTTGGCCCACCTGTGGCTCTCTTAAAGTGTTACATGCAGAGAGAGCATAATGGAAGTTGTAGTTTCACATCACCTGGCTTAGTGGTTTCTAAAACGTGTGTCCAATCTACACTCGACATAGGCCTAAAATACTTTCCCTGCCTAGCTGTTGTATTTGGAAAGGTTATTTTTATAGAAGCCCAGACCAACAAAGTATAAAAAAAAATTTATTTTAAAGGTCCTGAAACTGTTTACTGACGTGTAAAGCGCATCTTGCAGGAATATTGTTAATCTGAGCTTCAAGAGCAAAAGTTAATTAAGGTTCGCTAACCTTGTCTCCAATAGAATTTACATGTGCACTGCTCCTCACATAAATTATACAATATTCTAATTATATGCTTTACATTAAACAGCCTGTTATTGCATTTTTACATAGTGCCTTGTTCACCATATAACAGAAATGTCTGTAATATATTTTGTCTTCAAAGCCAAGCTGAGCTGAGTCCATGGCTTGGGTTTGTCTACAATTCACTTTTATGCTTTTTTTTTTTGCCTTCTCAATAATAACAAAAAAAACCCCTATGAGTAAATAACTAAAACCAATTATTTTTATATATTTAAATAGTTCAGTTAGGATGACAGCATCATGATAAGTAAATTCTGAGTGTGAATGTATATCTTACCTTAGATAAACTTCCAAGAGATTTCCAGGCATCCCACTTTGCTTTGTTTACAAAATCTAACATGCTTGGTTTAGGAGCACTACACACACCCTGTGTTGCCTGCAAAGGACAGAAACATATGATAAACTTCAAAGTGCTGAAGTTAAAAACTTAATATATAACCATGACCTCGTTTAGTGTCTGAACACTTATCAATAACCAATGTAATGAACTTCGTACTTGACACTAAAACTTACAATTCATAATTAAATACAGAGCTTTACTCTCTTATCACTCCAGAACATATCTGTGCAAATCTGTTTATACAGTGGTGTATCTAGGACAAAGGTGAGACAACATTTTATTCGGACCATGTAAAAGCAAATACACTACAGTGAGTCACATATTAGCTATGAGAAATATAGTGTTAATAAGTAAATGGAAACTTATCTACTAATTTCTACAAATCAAGAGCTAAATCTAGAAAAAAAAACATGTATTTTTTTAGATTTTATGCAGTGGCAAAGTTAGTTGCCTGTAATTAGACAGTTTATTTACAATCACTCATGTAACATGTTGCAGCTAAATACATAATATATTTCATTTTATATTGGGTATTGATGGATTATCACATGAAATGGTTAAAACTGGAAGCAGCTTACTAATGACTGACAAAAGAGACATAAGCATATAAAAAAGTACACTTATGAACATCAAACTACATTTATTATTCTTCCAATTTCTTCCTAGTTTTTCTATCTGTAACAATTGATTCCATTTTCTTGCTATACTGCATTTACGCATAATGCCCAGCATGTACATTACATCTGTGGTGACTTTGGTTACATTACACCATTGGATTTTCTGTTAGGATACTCAAATGTTCTATTTTCATGTAACAATTAAATGGGAGAATTTGGATGTGAACACTTCAGGTTTTCATTTGTTGTCTGTCAGTTATAGACCTTTACCACATATGATTGATTGTATATCATAGATCCAGCAACCTAATCAGTTTTTAATATTTTACATGTGACAATTTTGGATTTTTAGGTCTGCACCCTAATTTATTATTTTTTTAAAGAAGAAAATAATGAAATATATTTGTAACTATTTTATATCACTCGCTACAGTGTTTCTAGTTATGTAAGTGGAGAGCATGGCTATATCTATACAAATCCTTGTTTTTTTAAATGTGTATCACCACCTTTTTATCCTACGATCCCCACTACATTTCTCCATTAGGTATTGGTGCTGCCCAAACAATGGACTGGATTCATGAAACCCCCGCATGCTTTCCATGCGTGCAGGGTCTGTAATTACGCGAGACACCCCCCCCCTATCACTCCCCTCTATCGTGCTGGCTTTATGGCAGCCATAAGCCTGCATTAAGTCAAACGTGCGGATCAGCGGTCCGTATGAACACTGATCCGCTACAGTGTGGGAGCCCCCTCCCACGCTGTACACTTACCATGCTTCCCCCCACCCTACGTAAATAGCGTAAAAAAGTTACTACGCATATGTAGTATGTCAGCACAGATATCTAGGCATGTAAGTATAGAAATTCGTTGTTGTGAATCCAGTCCATGGTCACTAAAGATAATGTATATTAAATAAAAGGATAATTTAAAATAAATTGAACTTTGGGTACAAGTAAAGTGGATGAATAATGAGCTCAGCATGTTAATACCTGTTTAAAAAGGGCATATAACTTCAATTTTACTTCATTTCCTGGGTCCTTTTTCAGAGTTTTCAAGTCATTTTGTGCTTTTTCAAAGTCATTTTGATTTCCTTGCATATGTCCTCCTGTAGTGTGTATTCCAAGGGCTGCAAAACGACTCAAATTACAAGCTCTGTTGGGATAACATTAATACAGTGAGAAAACAAAATCAGTTATTAAAATAATACACCTCACATACCACAGTATTTTTACCATGTTTGGTCTGATATAATTCACATCTTGTTTCCACCAGACAAGACAAACTGTACCACTTCACACATTTCCTTAATACTTGTTACAATACTTATTTCATCCTTCTTATAATGTTTGCTCACTTCTTGTACAAGAAATTATTTCTTTTGCATTTCTATAAATTCAATTGTTATTGTAAACAACAACACAAATCCTGTAGTCAACCGGTGCTCCCCCAAAAAGGTTGAGAACCGCTGCTATACAGTATGAGTTGCTTATTTTGGTACAGAAATAACAGACATGGGGTTCTATCTACATGGCCTATTTGCTCACCTAAAAGAAGGATAACAGCCATTTTAATACTTTTAGTAAGAAAATATCTTCCTCAATATTTTAAAGTAAGGCAACACAGAAGACATAGTCAGGCTGCATATGTCACTAAAGCCTAAACAATTATGTTCAGGTTGAAGATGTATTTCAACCAGGGCCGTAACTAGGGGTGTGCGATAAGGGCAGCCGCACAGGGCGCAAATCTTAAGGGGAAACCAGTAAGTTAGTATGTATGGTTAAATTGGCTTGGAATTCAGGGTCAGGGGGCACAATTTTTCCTTTTTGCCCCTGGCTCTAAAATTTCTAGTTACAGCTCTGATTTTAAATAATCACAAATGATTTCAATTTGTAAATTCTATTTGCCAACTATATTTTACTATGTACATTTACTATGTAAATGTCCTTACCCCTGACAGCAGTCACATACTGCAGGAGCTAGTGTAACAGCTACAGCCAGAACACTTTGGATTAGTGCCTATGGCACTAATCAAAAATGATTTATATAGTAAAGAATCAGTGATTCAGTTGCTTGGTGGTAAAGCCAAGCAGATGAACCGCCCTGTGTTAGGCCAGCTTTTGTCACTAGGTTCGTGAGGTAGAACCCAATTACAAAACCTTTGCATTTGAAAGCAAGACATACAGAACTCACAAGGATCAGTCACAGAATAATTTTGTAACAGAAATTCCAAAACGTGAGCAACAGTGATATCCTGAACGTCATATCATCAAACCAGCAGCTGCAGATATAAGCCAAACATTCAAAAAAGCTTTTGGGTTAAAAGATTGGGACATGTCTTACAATGCAACGTATACACCAGACATGAGCTACATGCAAAGGCAAAAAAATACATATATATTATTAATAAGAACAGGATTAGAAAATAATTGTGCTTCTTCTTTGTAATAAACGGCAGATTATTTTTATTTAATTAAACCACATATAGCCTTTGGGTAGTCACAGATAAAATAATGACACAAACAAAATGAAAGCTTGCATATTATTATTGTTGATAGACAACTTAGACATGATCAGATACATTTAAAAAACTCAGACCAGTAACCAAGTCAAACCAGGCCACTTCATTACACTATTACCAAATGCTTACTATGGCTTAGCGAACTGTGTAAATTTGCACCTATGTTTGGAAATATCCTTAGGTATTACTCTGTTGAAGGGCAGCTTCACAACAGAGGACAAGATTCACACTTAAATAAGAGGAAAACAGGCAGACATCCCACCTGAATCACCATGCTGAATTTCACAAGCGGTCAAAAACATTTTATTCTTTGCTATTGCTATTGATTATAGCACACAAATATTGAGGGACCAGGTGTACTTTGAAACTTTTATTTAGACTTGGTCTGGGAAACACCACCTATCAACTCCAATACTGTATGCAACAGGTCAAATTTGCCTCTATGCAATACAACATGGAGCAAACACCTGCTTTCCGCTCAAAAGCTGAATGAGAATTGTATTATTTTTTTTTATGGCAAAATGGCTTTCAACTCCACAGTTTCTGTAATTGCAATGTGCCACAACACAGTTATTAATTTAATCCACCAAAACAGAATACATGTAAATTCCAGGAAAATTAAAACTACAAGGATCTTAAGAAATGCATCTCTGTAATTTGAAATTTGACAGAAAAGACACTAATTACAACATCTTATTTGGCATAAGTCCTCTACTCTGATCAATCAGGGTTCAATTTATGGGAAACACAACCACAGCATAGTAACTAAATTCTTAAAAAATATCACACTGGTGACGCTCAAATTATATACAATGCTCTTATAATGATTAATGTTGAATGTATGAAATATGCATGCCCGTATATAACAGATTTTGCAACTAAAAGGCATTAGGGTGAAAATGAGAGTATTTGCTGGTGTGTGACACACACAACACACACAACACACACAACACACACAACACACACAACACACACAACACACACTTCACGCTTTGTTTTTCCTGGGTTATCTTGTCACTGTCATAACTTTCACAGGACTGGCAAGAAATCATATTTGATACGCCAATACTCCAACCACATAAATTAAACTAAGAAATTATCTGCAAGGTCATCTGGAACCGGCCATGACAGTAATGTTTCCTTCAAGCTAGTGAGACTTGCAGTATAAGGACAACATGAATGCAAAATGTATTTTTATTTATGACACACTGATATAGACGCTCACCTGGAAGCTATAAGTGGAAGCCGCAGTACGTTGTGAACGTAAAATAAACTAGCCATTGGGCTATTATCTGATGGTGAGAGAGAAGTACAAGCAGCCAGGAAGGGACGGAGCACGGCGCCTCCTCTTCCCGGCTCAGACTTTGAGATGCCAGTGCAAAAAAAAAAAACGCCGGTTAATGTAAAGCTCTCTCTGATTGGGCACTGCTCAAAAGCTTAGCCGGGAGCCAGCATTGTCAGTCAATGAACATTACCTCATAGCGTGCACCATCTGGTGGCAGAAGGCGAGTATTGCTACTTTTCTAACAACTTGTCACTAGTCTATTTACCAACAAAAGGTGAAAATAAAATGAATTTAAAAATAAAGTATATAGATATCCTTTATACACTATTTTTTAGCATAGGTTAATTTAAAATTTTAGATGTCTCCTAAATTTTTTTTTTTTAAACTATATTTTGCCACAAAATATCTTCTAGCATTTAGTTATGCAAAACTGGGACAAGCTAGGCTTAGTATATTGGAGACCCCTGCTAAGTTTTACATAAATATTTTTCTGTGACTTGTGTAATTCTGGACATTACCCAGGTTGCTGACTGACTCCCGAAATTCTGGCATTTCAGGATGCTATGTGCACAAATGAGATCTGAGATCTCCCAGAGATAAAATTTAGAAAGCAACCCTGACTTTACCAATGAAATCTAAGTGATTTTGGAGTTTTGGTAATGTGTGGTAATGGTAAACTTTTTTTAATATATTTCTTTTATTTGCATTTTAGAACAGTAACAATTAGCAGCAAAAAGGGTACCAAAGTCATATGAACCACCAGATAAGTACAATAATGATCATAACAAAAAGAAAGAAGAATGGGAATCAGTCGGGAGGACATTTTAAATGAGAAAATAAGTTTAAATACGTACACTGGGCCTGATCCAGAGTAACGCCCGCCGCCGTAGGTACGGTGGGCGTATGCGTAAGATCGGCAGAAATGCCGATCTGTGCATGTGCCGGGCAGATGTTGCCCTGCGTAGTTAGGGAAACTTAATCCCTAGGATGGGGCGTCCCTAACTGTTTTGTAGTTACGGCGATGGGGCCGTTCCTCTCCGTAACTACGCTGTAGTTAGTGTAGGTAGGAGGGGGGAGGCAGGCAAATGAGGCAGTTTCCGTAACTATGGTCCTGTCCCAGCGTAGTTACACTCAGTTACGCCGGCTGCAGTTAGGGTAGCCTTTAGCCGACGTAACCAAGTGTAACTACGCTGAGAAAGGGGGAGTGTCGGGCAGGGCACTCTTAACAGAATTGTAGGCCGTGGGCAAAGCACAGGGGCCCCTACCCATCCATTCCCAGGAATAAAATGTAACTTCAAAACACACACATTTCAACAATAAACAATGATTTATTGGTAAACCATGCAGTAGGAATTTTTAACTTAATGAACTTAATTATATAATTAACTTAATTATTATAACTACGGTAGGGGCCATGCCACCAAACTATAGGGACACTCGCACAGCCTGGATGAGGCAGCAGATGCTCAGAGGGGGGTAGGGCCATCAAACTATAGGGGTAACTGGCATAGCCTGGAGGAGGTGGCAGGCTGGCAGCAGATGCTTAGAGGGGGGTAGGGGCCCTAATTAAGAGAGGACCACTTCACTGTATATAAATTATTAGGGACCCACAATGTTTTAAGACTAATTAAGAGAGGACCACCTCACTCTGTGTATTAATTATTATTAGGGACCCGCAATGTTTTAAGATTGATATTAAGTCATATATTGGAATTGATCAAGTATTGCGTTTTCACCACCACATAACACTGGAGCACTTTACAATCACTTCTCAATAAGATACTATTTATTAGCCCTCGCTAAGTTTTATTGGAATAGGTATTTTTCTTTGACCTCCCATTATATATATATATTCAGCCAGAGCCAGCCTGTAAAAGAAAAAATCCTTACCTTGTTCTCCTCCGTGGGTTCTTTGTCCCCCGTGGTGCACCCTCTGTACAGTGAGCGCTCACGTGAGCATCAGGCTGCGGGCGCGCCGCCGCTGGGTAACAGGGGGAGGAGCAGCCCAGCGGTACAGAGTATGCTGGGCTGCGCTGGAGACGGTCATGCCGGCGGCCGGTCCCGGTCCATCTGTAAAAGGTATTTTTCAGCCTCTGCTACAGCCCACGCAGAACTACATTCAGAAAATGAGAAAGCTTTAGAGTTGGACAGGGTTAAAGGGCCCCTTGGTGTGTTGGGCCCTTGGGCACTAGCCCAAACTGCCCAGTCATTAAGACGGCCCTGGTGTCGGGGGGGAGTGCATAGATGTTACGCTGAGTGTTAGTAAGCTCAGCGCAACATCGTTAGTCTGGATCAGGCCCACTGTCTCAAGAGGTACCATAGCCCACGGTGAGTACCTTCCCAGAAGAAGCTTAGCACCAACCATAGCTCCTGGTGGCCTGTACAACATACCCTCCAACTCTACCTATTTAGCAGGTACAGTGCCATTTTTTAAAAGACTCTTGTACCGGATTCCGACCCAGCAGTTCCCTCCTTCCTATACTCACCTACCAGTATTGCAGCATCTGATCACTATAGTAGAGCTGAGCTGAGTTCTTAGTTCATATGATATGGTGTAAAATGAGGTACTAAGAGGTACGAAGCACAGATAGTTTCTATGAATTCCATCCAGACAAACCAAACTGATGTAACGAGAAACAATTATAGGTGGAGCATGTGATTTCATCCATGGCAAGGTAGAAGATCATCCTGCCTATACATTCCTTGATAGTTGCGGAGACAAGAGACTTACACTGAATAACGATAATCGCTGCATTACTGAGATGTTGCAACATGGACTTCTTGCAAGCAAAGACAGAGAGACTTGTTAAAGTAAGGAGCAACAACTATGGGTCCCTCGGGCCTCTTCAAGTAGTTGAGTAGCTGTCTCAAGAACTCGGTTCCAAATGGTACAATTTTAAAGTATAAATGAAAATCTGAGGATTATTCATTGATTGAAATGTAAAAGGTAATTGTAAAATCTAAATGCAAGTAATATATGTGAGCAGGAGTGGAAGTAGATTGACCTGGGCCCCAAAGCAAGGAGATGGGACCTGTGTTTGGATGAGGAAGTGGGGAGTGTTGGACTTATGTCGACCCTCACCTTACATTGCAGACAGCTGTCAAAGGTTGGCAGTTTAACTCAGTGCTCAGCATACGGGGGTCTGGATCAGGTCCATAGGCACTGAAGACAATGTAAATGTTCCACTTAGTTTAAGAAAGTTAATCTCCACTTTGTTAAGAGTCCTGGTTTCAAAGACAAAAAGTTCTTAGCAATGTGGGAAACGCTACTGTGGAATTCCCATCTAAAGAAGCATCCTATAAATAAGTATTTGGCAGCAATTACCTACTTCAATTACTAGCAGGCACCTGTCACTCTTGAGAAATCCCATTTTGGACTCATGAACCAAGGGATGGAGATTGCAGTGTTACCAGGGATTGCTACTTATAGTAGACTTTCTGGTTGCTAAATGGGTGTTAATAGTATCACCTGCAACATAATATCTTGAACCTGTAATATAATGGGTCACTTATGGTCTATTTTTACATGAATGTTAAAGAACCAATTGTCTCAAAATAGCTGCATTAAATTTATCTTTGCAATTCTATTGCTATGCTCACTTATAATTAGCTTTTCCACCTTATAAATTCTAAGGACATGTACAAATTCCTTTATTGTATTGAATCTTACTTCACTACCTTGTGGAGATGAGTTTGTCCCTGGTGTAACTTGGGACCATATCCAGAGCTGAAAGTTACACCTGAGGAAAACTATGTTGATTTCCAGTGAGTCCTATTTCATCTGTTGCAAATAGTGGACCAGACATATAAATATACACACAAAAAAAAGGAATCCCAGCACTCTTGCAATTAACCAGTAACTAACCATGACATTTACAATAAAAGTCAGAGAATTTCGTATACATTTAAAAATATATGATAAGCCAACAGCCACTTACAAGGCTTTTCTGTTTAGGTGGTCCTAACCATGGCTCGAACGGGGGTATGACATACCGTCACTTCTCCCACGGATTTAATTGAAAAGCTATAAATCTCCATTCACTTTTATTATTTCTATATTTTCATACCGCCACTTCTAAATGTCCATTCTGCCACTTCTAGATTTCCACTTCGACCACTGGTCCTAACTCTAAAACTGTCACAGCTTTGGGTCATATATCATATATTTTTAAATTGAGAGCTCACTCCCGGCAGAGGTCCCCAAGTTTCCAAAACGGCTACTCTGAGACAGCACCCACTGTCAGCTGCTATCCCAGACAAGCTTTAAAACAAACACACAAAATGGAGGTTGCTTAAAATCAATTTATAAGTTAATATAGAGCAAATGCTGCAAGGTATGGGGAATTTACACAGATAGAAAAAAAAGGAACCCCAGCACTCTTGCAATTATCCATTGTTTGTACAATACCACAATGATACTGGGTGTTGTTAGAGGCAGATAGTTTACATGCACTTGGTTGTGGGCAATGAGGGTGTGTACAGTGTCACTGAGCATCATTCGTCCTCGCTGGTCTACCTCTAAAAACTTGTTCATAAATAAGTGATTATACAGCATGTAGCTGTCATATATTATGGCACTCACACAGTTGTGTACCCCAGTATTACACCTATAGTACTGTCCCATTTTGAGAATGTGTCACAATAGTAAGACACTGGTCTTTTATACTCTCTACGGAAACATTTCTGTGTGCACAGTGGGCAGCACAATTACAAAAGAATTGATTAACAGGGCTAAAGTTTTGGACAATGGAACCGATCCTCGGTTTCGGCTGTCGGGAATTACGTACACCTTGTAGGTAATTCTCCTGTGTGAAAGGTTGTGCGCCTTGGTGGTCATACTCTATGCTACAGTTATTAATGAATACTGTAAAGATACCCTATTATCTTATTCTCTCCATTGCTTTTGGTGAATTATTAGATAATTCACTCATCCACTGCTCCCTACTTCTCCCCTCATCAGCATACACACCCCTTCCCGCCCTTACCGTTCTGCTAACCAGCGCTGTCTGACCTCTTTACTGATCAACACATCTCACGCCCGTATCCAGAACTTCTCCCGTGCTGCACCTCTGCACTGGAATGACCTTCCTTCTTCAGTCAGACTCTCCCCCACATTGCAAGTATTCAAGCGTTCACTCAAAACGCACCTGTTCAGGCTAGCCTACCCCTCCTCCACTTAACATCCACACTGCATCCTTCATCTATCCCTTCTCTTCCTTCACACTCTCCTCCGCTCACACCAGAAGTCCACTTCCTTCCCCCTATCCTCCACTCACACCAGCAGTCCACTTCCTTCCCCCTCTCCTCCGCTCACACCAGCAGTCCACTACCTTCCCTTTCCTTATGTCTTCTGTAAGTTCTTCCCTCCCACATAGTGTGTTAGCTCGCACGAGCAGGGCCCTCCATCCTAGTGTTGTTCCTTCCTCCACCACTTCCTGCAACCTGGAACATAATGTAAAGTAGTGTAACACATGTCTAGGAATGTTATTAACTCTATTTTTTTCATCAAGCTCCAGAAATAGTTGGCAAAACATAACAAGCTACTTATTTTCTTCCCTGAACTATTGACTTTATTGTTATCAAGAACACAACCATGTCAACATACTTTGTGTCCACATTCATATGCTGTCAACCTAAAATGTATGAATGTTGAACTTCATATGAACTAATCCAGGGGTTCTCAATCAGTGATAATAATGATACACTGGTAGTACTTGAACTACTGTCTGCTGGTACACAGGGTGAATGGGCAAAAATTTAGCAGCAGTATTTCTATTTTATTTTAACCAAATGGCAGAGTACATATTTATTAAACCATCTTGGGTTTCTTACATACACAAAATGGTAGTTGCTCAAATCAGTTTATAAGTTAATCTAGATCCGGTGCTAGAAAGGTATGGAGAAATTTCACAGATGCAAACCCCAAAACACCATTTTGTGTGTTTGTTGTAAAGCGTGTCTGGGATAGCAGCTGAGAGGGGTTGCTGTTTTGGAGAAGCTGTTTTGCTCTCAATTTAAAAATACATAATATATGACCCAAACTTGAGACTCTGACAGTATTAGAGTTAGTACCACCAAAACAGAGAAGCCTTGTAAGTGGTTGGGAAATTATCATATATTTGCAAACTTATGTAACAAATTTCTCTGACTTTTATTTTAAAGCTAGAAGCCCGATTTAAACAAATGCGAAGCGGAATTCTGCAAATGCGCATGCGTGAGCTCTGAAAGCCACATGTACTGCATGTGCAACTTGCTTATGAATCCGGCCTTTTAGACATGGAAAAAGGGGCGTGTTTGAATATGTTCATGTATTTTTCGGGCGTTAATAGCTGATTCACGTGCATCCATATTGACATTTTGCATGCGCTTACTGTTGCACCAGCCCTGACCATGATGCAAGCGTATTTAAAACAGTTTTAAAATTGGAAAATGCCTCAAGGCAGACAAATGACTCATTTACAAAAATGCAATACAGCTGCTAAAACACAATTTAATAAAGATACAAACAAACATAACGGATATCTGCAGGAATATTTTAAACTGTGAGGGATTTGAACATAGGTGAGGTGGTTTTAGTTTGTTTCGTGCGCACACCCTTTTTATAACATTACTTTTTTTTTGTTTGTTAAAAATAAATGTTATTTTTCCTAATCATAAAAATTGTCAGTTTTCTTTTGTATGTTGTAAGAGACTGCAAATAAAAACACAATAAATACAAATTAGTTAGTGTTTCTGACATTTACATAACACATACAACTTTTGAATAGTTTAAAATGTAAGTATTCATTTTTTTTTTACATTTTAAAACATTAATTTTTTGGAAAAGTATTTCTTTTAAAATTTATTTAAAAATACAATATTTTGCATTTCCGCAACCAACTTTTTAAATTAAATGTATGCGCACGGCAAAATGTATCCTTATGTCTCGCTCGCTTATTCCACTCAATTGATAAATTAGATGGAAGCATGGATGCGCTTGGTTAAAGCATTGTCAAACGCAAGATGCGTTCACACATGCATTTTTTGTGTGAAAATGCGCAACCTTAAATTAGATGTATTTACATTTTTTTGTGCTTCTGTCTTGCGCACACACAGAACTCTGAATCCAGGCCAGAAAGTTACGGTTTGTTACTGGTTAATTGCAAGAGTGCTGGGGTGCATTTTTTGTATCTCTGTGAATTCCCCATACCTTGCAGCAGCTGCTCTATATTAACTTATAAATTGATTTGAGCAACCTCCATTTTGTGTGTGTGTATATATATATACCTATATGCAAAGAATACAATTAATTTGACTCCCCTCTTAAATCATGGTTTTGCCCAGGTATAACTTTCCTCTCTAATTTTCAGACTCTGGGTCTTACTTAAACAGTAATGTAGCCACTGGCTGTCAGATATAATAGTGCCTTTTTTTAAAACATTTGTTATTTGTAGGGTACATAGTGTTTGTTGTGACTTTATCCCTCTAGATCAGGGGTGGGGAACCTTCGGCCTCCGAGCCGGATCCGGCCCGCAAAATCATTTGGTCCGGCCTGCAGGCTGCCTAGCAGGCGGTCCCTGCTATTAGCTGCCGCTGTAATTACACAAATTAGTTGATCACAAACCCCTTTCAGCTGCCGGGGTTTGTGATCAGCAGCTCTGTGTTTTGCCCGGCAGCTGATTCAGTGACTTCCTGGTGACGCTAGAGTCACTAGGAAGAAGAAGGAGCAGGAGCGCGTGCCGCAAAGGTAAGTAAAGTATTAAGGGAATATTGGAAGGCTGGACATCAATAGAAAATATAGGGAGGCTGGAGAGACATTATGGGGATACTGGGGGGGGGGCTAGTGACATGATTGTCGATACTAGGGAGCTGGAGACATGATGGGGCATACTGTGGGGCTGGGGACATGATAGGGATACTGAGGGACTGGAAACAGATGGGGGATACCGTGGAACTGGAAACATGATGGGGGATACTGGGTAGATGATGTGGATTGTGGGGGGGCTGGAGAGACATGATGGGGGATACTGGGGGGCTGGAGACACATGATGAGGAATACTGGGGCTAATTTTAAGTTGATAATTTTGTATGGCCTTTAAATGATTTTATAAATATCTAAATGGCCCTTGGCAGAAAAAAGGTTCCCCACCCCTGCTCTAGATCACTGATAAACATTGGTCATTAAGTTTTATTTAAGCACTGATATAGTCACTTGCTATCAAAAGTGGTAAGTACTTTCTTTCAGAGGCACCTATTATTTGTGGGGTACATATATCTTTTATTATCCATTAAGGGCACCTACATTGAGTTGCCAATATGACCACTAATTTGGTTATTGATGTCTTTTTCACACTATCGTCCAGATTTATGCACACACTGGACCTGATTCAGAGCTTTATGCACAAGCAGAATGCACAAGCGTTGAACGTCCTATGCAGAGTTGTGTGTTTGGATGGAGAAAGGGGCAGATGTGTCAGACCCGAAGCTGTAGACTTATGGGCAGAGGCTGTGGCTTGTATAGCTGCAGGCTCTGCCAGATTACTATGTGCTTAAACTAAAACCCGATTAAATACTTTATCTTTTTCATGTACATTAATGCCAGAGCATAGTAGTCGTATTCCGCTGCTATGCTGGCATGCTATGCTAATTTGTGCACGCTCCCGTTCTGGGCATGCACAGTGCCAATTCTCTTTGTGCTTTCGCATGAAAAACATATGGGAGAGCAGCTCTGAATCAGGTTCACTATGTCACTTAGTAACTGTTTAATTAGTATGTGGCTATACAATGGAATAAAGTACTCAGGGCATAAGTTGCTTTCTACACATCCTAAAAGGAATAATTAATTGCAACTCCTGCTGTACAAATGTCACAGTGTTATCAGTTGTAGGGCCAGATTTACTAAGCTGTGGGTTTGGAAAAGTGAGGATGTTGCCTGTAGTAACCAATCAGATTCTAGCTCTCACTTTCCTATTACATAAAAGAGAATGTTAGCTAAAATCTGATTGGTTACTATGGGAAACATCTCCACTTTTCCAAACCCACAGCTTAGTAAGTTTGGCCCATAGAGTATCTCTTATGCTAGTTTACCACTTGCTTATTCAATGTACAGTTTATGGAATACAATAAAGTGCTTAGTGTTGAAGATCTTTCATTTATAGCCAGATTTAAAGTAGGTAATGGCTAGTCTCTATGTCTAGATAACCAATTGCTTCTTAGAAGATCTACCCAAAGGCCTCAACTATACTTGTGCAGTAAAATCGCTGTGTGTTAGCTTTAAAAAATGATATTTAATTAACTTATTATTATTACTGTTAATTAGATTGAATAGCTTCTGAGGGCGCTGTGTATTGATATTACTCTGCCATGACTGCAAACACATTAGTGTAAATATATTATGAAATTCTATTAAGCTCTAATAAAAAAGTGTGAGCATAATCAGCGGCTAAAGGCATAAGCAGAAAACTCTGTACCATGCATAGAGTTCACGTAGAAACATTGCCTCTTATAGCTAGTAATGTTGCTGGTTGCAATATACGGTATACATTACTATTTCACACAAAGAAGTCAGAGTTCAAATTAATAACTGATTAGTCCACCATAGCCAGATTAGTTGGGGTGCAGGTTGTGGCAATCACACTATCATTACTTACTTCATCTGTTCACAATCATCCCAGCACTTTCAATTTATGATTATATTATGAATGCATTATAATCTGAAAATATGTCACCACATATACTTGGTATATATTCATTGCTATATTACACAGAGATAGATATGTTTATATATCTTGGATAGATATGTGAATTAATTTAAACACAATAAACAAATGTCAGAATATCAAATAAAATGTTATATAATTATCGATAAAAACATGAGTGTATCGGGCCCCCAGATTTATGTTGCCAGGCCTGACTACGCATGTGTGGTAGGCCATTTCTCAAAAGCTTCTCAGGTGCGAATCAGGTCCAATGTTTCCAACCATAATATTTACTAGAGAATAACATATATAGAGGAAAGGATAATATAAAATAAAATATGGGGTTGGGTAGGTGCCTGGACGCAGCGATCCGGGCACTGTGTATGTGTTGCCACAGCAACACACACAAAGCCTGGACGCAACGTGTTTGTGTACCGCTGACGCTGCGTGACGCTGACGTCAGTGTCATGCACAAGAAGAGGCGCCGCAAAGGACGGAGGGTGAGGAAGAGGACAAAACAGGTAAGAGACTTATAAAAGCATTTTGGGGGTTAACATATGAGGGGGAGAGGGGGTAATGTGAGGTTATAGTATATGTGTGTGTGGGGAGGTAATGTTTAATTATAGTATGTGAGTGGGGGAGTAATGTAATT
>WWET01001120.1:93855-104299 GCA_011038615.1 Limnodynastes dumerilii | reverse complement strand
CATGCGTAGTGAATTCTTTACGTAGTCTACGTATCTTTTGCTCACGTAGATTGTGTATATGCGGTCTTAAACACTGCATATACACAGTCTACGTAAGCAAAAGATACGTAGCTAATGTAAAAAATTGACTACGCATGCGCAGTAGTCAAAATCGCAAAACACCGGACATATATGTTATACGTCCAGTACCCTGCATACGGTTCTTAGACATGACCTGAAGTAGGTGCAAATTTTCCAACGTAAAGTCATCTTTGTTGCGTCTGCGTTCTGGCCAGGATCAGGTGCCCTTGTCTTGGCCAAGTGATTACTGTAAATTGACTATGTCCCTTCACTCCTTCCCTCCCTCAACACACCCCTCAGAGCGCAAGCCCAGGACGCCAGGGTTGCGCTATAATCTAGATCGGCCGTGACTTCGTGCTTTTCAGTTCTGGTGCAGTGCAGTAGCAAATTATGCATAGAAACGTCATGTCAGCTGGTACACTCAAATCTGGATCAGGGCCAGTGAGCATAGAATTACCAGACAAGGCAAGGCAAATGTGGATAACCTGGATGGCATCCAAGTCTACTCTTCTTGGCAGACAACAAATGTATAATGCAATGTAAGGTGCTCTCATCACTCTGGTGAGAGTGCCTTACAGAGTCTAACAGCAGCGTCCATTCACTTCTGCTCTGCCTGTGTGACAGGCAGTTGCAGAGTGCAGCAGCGCCTCCCCTCACTGATGACGCTGGAGTGACCTGTGGTCACATCAGCGCCACATCTGCCCGCCGCAGAGGAGAGGCAGCAGCTGGAAGAAAGAAGATTTCAAAGTTAAGTAATTGGACAGGACATAAATTAGGAATGCTGTGTGATAGAGAGACATGGGGCCGGATTCAGAGCTCCGTTCCAAAATTACTGCGCATGTGCAGTAGCACTTTTCGCAGAACTCCGGCCTCCGTTGCATTGCGGCCGGAGCTCTGAATCCGGCCCAGTATCCCCATAATGTCTGTCCAGCACTCCCATAATGTCTCTTCACCACACAGTATCCCTATGATGTCTGTCCAGCACCCCCATCATGTCTCTCCACCTCCCAGTATCCCCATCATGGGTCGGATTCAGAGCCCTGGCCGCAATGCAATTGAGGCCGGAGTTCTGCGAAAAGTGCTACTGCACATGCGCAGTAATTTTGGAACGGAGCTCTGAATCCGGCCCCATGTCTCTCTATCACACAGCATTCCTAATTTATGTCCTGTCCAATTACTTAACTTTGAAATCTTCTTTCTTCCAGCTGCTGCCTCTCCTCTGCGGCGGGCAGATGTGGCGCTGATGTGACCACAGGTCACTCCAGCGTCATCAGTGAGGGGAGGCGCTGCTGCACTCTGCAACTGCCTGTCACACAGGCAGAGCAGAAGTGAATGGACGCTGCTGTTAGACTCTGTAAGGCACTCTCACCAGAGTGATGAGAGCACCTTACATTGCATTACAGCGGCGTCCATGTCAGAGCTGCGNNNNGGCGTGGTGGTGGTTGTGGGGGGGGGGGGGGGGTCTCGCTGGCCCTGATTGATAGGTACTTTCCTTATATTATTGGGCAAGGACTTACATTTGTTGTCTGCCAAGAAGAGTAGACTTGGATGCCATCCAGGTTATCCACATTTGCCTTGTCTGCAGAGGTAATTCTATGCTCACTGGCCCTGATCCAGATTTGAGTGTACCAGCTGACATGACGTTTCTATGCATAATTTGCTACTGCACGTGATCAGAACTGAAAAGCACGAAGTCACGGCCGATCTAGATTATAGCGCAACCCTGGCGTCCTGGGCTTGCGCTCTGAGGGGTGTGTTGAGGGAGGGAAGGAGTGAAGGGACATAGTCAATTTACAGTAATCACTTGGCCAAGACAAGGGCACCTGATCCTGGCCAGAACGCAGACGCAACAAAGATGACTTTACGTTGGAAAATTTGCACCTACTTCAGGTCATGTCTAAGAACCGTATGCAGGGTACTGGACGTATAACATATATGTCCGGTGTTTTGCGATTTTGACTACTGCGCATGCGTAGTCAATTTTTTACATTAGCTACGTATCTTTTGCTTACGTAGACTGTGTATATGCAGTGTTTAAGACCGCATATACACAATCTACGTGAGCAAAAGATACGTAGACTACGTAAAAAATTGACTACGCATGCGCAGTAGTCAAAATCGCAAAACACCGGACATATGTTATACGTCCGGTGCATACAGTTCTTAAGTCGGGGGGACACTCATTCAGAAGCCAACAAAATACCCCTGAGCTTGAATGTTGCTCAGGAAAATATATTAAACAGAACTGGAATCGCTGCTAGTGTAAAGGGGGGTTGTTGTTTTTTGTTTTGATTTTTAAGTACAATTAAAAAATTTCCTTTATATTCTCATATTTTACTGTAATGAATGTTTCCATTGCTTTACAGCATAGATACTATAACTGCAGCTTACATTATATTGGTAACAGTTTTCAATCTTTCCAAACACTTCTACTCTGCTGGTTGCTGGTTTGTGCCTGTGTGCCACATGACATTTATATTTGCTTCTCATTCAGATGTCCCATTTACTTGTGAATGTGGATTGAACGTACCAATCCGTCCATTACAGCCAGGGCCGCCGTCATCAAATGCAGGGCCCCGCAGACATGCTTTAACAGAGGGCCGGTGCGCAGGGAAGAAAATCCCTGCGCATTGGCCGGCTACTGAATAGCTCTGAGCAGCAAGTATTGGCGGTAGGATACCGCCGATACCTGCTGCTACAGAGCTAGGTAAGTATCGGCGGGCCCTCATCAGGCTTGAGATAATAGTCCCGGCTTTCCCCCCCTGATGGCGTATGGAACGCAGGATGTGCTACCATTTGCGCTCAGATCTGGATCAGGGTCACTGAAGCCAAATTAGAACGCCTAGGGCCAGATTTACTAAGCTGCGGGTTTGTGGAAAAGTGGAGATGTTGCCCATAGCAAACCATCATATTCTACAGAAATAACAAAAAATTTGTGTGTGTATTGGCGCAAGACTAACTAGAGGTGTGCACTATCAAAAACTTAGAAGATATCACTCAAATAAATGTATAAAACAAATAAATCAAGGAGGTATACACTCTAATAAAAGTTGGTAATAAACGAAAATATAAATGAGATATAAATAAGATAGTCCAGCAATAAGATAGTCTAGCAATGTCTATTTAAAACATATAAATAAAATAGTCCAGCAATGTCTAGCAATGTCTAATTAAAAGTGGCTAGAGGTACTAATAGAGAGACTGCTTATAAATAAAAGTTCATTCCTGGATCCTCATTAACCTTCCTTGAAAGGAAAACAAAATGGAATATGTAAAAAAAATTTTATAACATATTGTAAACATCCAAACATATAACATATAATAACATAACACAGATATACAGTTAATAAAAACTTCCCTCAGGCAAGTCCTATACAAGCGCCCAGCCGTTCAGAGATCCGGAGGTGGTAGGTGAATGTCCCGAGATACCAGCGCTGTTCACGAGTCTCAGTCTCGGCTAAGGTTGAAGGATCGTGCAGGAAAGAACACAGGTCTGGAGCCACAACGCGTTTCGGGCGGGAGCCCTTTTTCAAGTGATTCTAGCTCTCACTTTCCTATTACATACTAGAGAATGTCAACTATAATCTGATTGGTTGCTATTGGCAGCTGCTCCACTTTTCCAAACCCGCAGCTTAGTAAATCTGGCCCCTAATGTTAAAAGCTAAAGTTTTTATAGTTACTACAGTTTTAAGTTTAATAGAAATGGGGATTTAGTGGTACCAAAGTATACCTAGGTTTTATTGGGTATACAGAGTGGGAATCGGACAGGATGTATAGTTTGTGTTGTATTTGTTGCATTGCATGGTATCTATATTTCATTTGATGTATTTTATGTATTGCAATGTGTATGCTCTGGATTGCATTTACTGGATTGTTCCTTCATTCCTTTTTCCATTGTTTTTTGTGTTTGACCATTGAAAAATAAATTTTCACATTAACTGTGAGTACACTTAAAGACTGTACGTTATAACCTACTAAAAAATAGAAAATCCATCACTCATTTTCAAGTGTACTCATTACAATTTAGAAACAAATAATCACATATGATGAATATATTGCTTCTTATTTTCTTAGTTTTTTTTTTTGTATCAATGGATTGTACCTTTTCTATTGATTTATGCTTTACTCATTTGAAGGTTTTACAGTTGCTGGAGAGTGGTTTCCAACCCATGCATGCGTGAAGGCTCCATATATGCTGCCAAGGATGGATTTTACTCCAGGCTTTTGTGACTTAGTTTTTTAAGCACCAGATTGGATTGTAGGTGTTTTACGATTGCTGAGGATTTTAAATTCCGGTTTACTAACAAGTGTACGCTTGATGTTTTTATACATATCGGCATTCAGGATAGATTCAACATTTTAGGATTTTGAATTTAGTATCACATTTTTTCATTTGCTTAGTTCTTTGTAACTTAATGTCTACAGTTCTCTGATATATTTCATGTTTATTAATTAGGTTTATTTAGGATTTTCCTAATTACTTAGTCATGCACTTCCAGCACTTTATCCGATTCCCCCACCCCCTTCCAGCATTGCGACTTCCCTAGTTAAGGCATCATATCTGTACTATACTTAGCCCTCAGAATATGTGTCTCTGCAGATGTGCAAGAGAGGAAGTGGGCTGTGTTTTAAGTTGTCAACCTTTGACATTTACTTTCACGCAGATGGGCCCACCCCTGTCCCACCCATACCCACCTCCAGTACCACTTGGCTCCGACCAATCCCTTCCATCCAGACTCAGCCCCTGCCTCCTCGCTATGGGACCAGAGCCTGTCATTTTCCAACCCTATTTCACAGGGTGTACATTGCTCCTAGTACACTGTTTAAAAGTGTGGAATCCATCCTGAGAATTTCTGGCAGATGTAACCCCTGCAACAGTTCTAAGGCTTTGTAAGGCAGTCTGGAATTGTGTCCTCCTTGGCTTGCCTTTGGAGGTTACATTTGGAGTAACAACTTACAAATATTTTTTTCACCTTTGAGTAGCCAATGGATTTGCCTAGCCAATGATACTATTAGGCATCAAAAATTAGTTTACTCCTCCAGAAAGGCACTGCACACATTTTATAAGGCCTGGTCTCTCTGAATGGATTTCCAACACTATAAAAAGAGAATTGGAAGGGAAGTGAGGGGGAGGTTCCACTGGCTAGATTCACCTCTAAACTGATATAGTCCATGAGTTTGCACATGTTCAGTAAAATGTTAATTTTTTTATGACATTTTTATCTTGGGTACTGACACTAGCTTTCTGTATAGCCCATTCCAACCGTGCACCTCTGGACCTAATTTTTGTTCTGGAGGCCCTAAGGATGTTCCTCCAGAAGCCACTGAAAGTTGATGGCTTGGGGGAGACAATACAGCAGCAGCTGGAAGATGCTTCAGGACTTGAGGATCTGAGAGACACCTGATTCCCACTGGACCACCAAAGGAAGGGTTGTTTATTTAGTGCTGGGAGTTTACTTTACCCAGAGTTTAAGGATTATACATACATAAACTAAACTTGAGTAAAAACATTTTCCTTGTTACTGAAGCTGCTTTAACCATGCCAGCACTGGGTATTAAACTTTCCTGTGCTGGCAACTTTTACATAATATTACTGCCATAAATTTGGTGACAGGGAGAGAGGAAGACCTGGCCACAGCAGTGTTGTATTAAATGATTGCTGCAAGCTTTCCTCTCTGGAGAATCTGTACCATCTTTTGAGGCTTCAGTAATTTGATTTAATAAAATATGTTTATTACAAATTCCTTAATTTCAGATGAAATCTTTTATCTCACTCTTGCCAAACAAGGACTAGTAAGACCAGTTCTCTAAGCAGCTAAAGTCAAATAACGTTCTATGATAATGATTTGCTTCAGTGATTATGGCAATTAAGTGATTATGGTATCATGAGGATGATGTGGAATAAGACTGGTAAAATTTCATTGTCAACCATCAAAACAGACCTGTCTTGTGCAAGGACTTTATTTGATTATCTTCTTGGTAAATTGAGGCTATGGTGAAAACCGTCTTTGTGAAGGTATTTGTTTTTATTTCACTCTATTAAGATATTTATAAAACCTCTTCTGCCAAATCTGTAAAGTTGAAATAAACTATGTGCTAAAAGAAATTTTCACAAACCAATATTATATATATTAATATATATAATATAATTATTTGATATAAGAAGGTTATTACATATAAGATCTGTTGCAAAAAACCTCTCTTTACATCTCCCAATATAGCCCATTTACAAGCCGCCACACTGATCATGATAGCGTTTATGTTTCTAGAAATGCCACCTCATCTCTATCCTGGTGCATGCGTGTTATGTCAATGATTTCCTGGGTGTTTCTTAGCAGCCAGGATACCAACCATTCAGTAGTGGGGATGTGACAACTACTGGCTTTTGAGTGGCAGAGATTGCCCATGTGTCAGATATCATGCCTGCTGGCATGGTTAATCTTGTTACTGGTTGGGCAGGTGAACTTTACCTAATATAGCTATATTATGAACTAAACCTCCTATTAATGTATGTTCTAACACAGGACCAGATCCAGGCCTCCGCACGTGTTCCGTACGTGCAGAGGTTGTATAGTTCACTCCCAAGTGAAGGTGACCTCAGGACCACCGTCATCAAATGCAGGACCCGCCCCTAGGTGATGTCATTGATGACATCACATGGGGCAGGTTGTGGCAGACATACTTTAACAGCGGGCCGGTGTGCAGGGAAAAAGTTCCCTGCGCATTGGCCGGCTACTGAACAGTGCTGAGCAGGAAGTCTGATACCTGCTGTTACAGGGCTAGGTAAGTATTGGCGGGCCCCCATCAGGTCCGGGCCCAGGATGATAGTCCCAGCTGTCCCCCCCTGATGGCGGCCCTGGGTGACCAACACTTTTCTGCACTTTAATTGCTGTGATCAGTTTATATTATACACTGTTGATAACACAGATCGGTTCCACTGGCCCTACACTTTAGAGTTAGCAATAGTAACAATAGAATGGATGCTAATTTTATACCATTAGATCCACAGCAAACTACACTATGGACCGGATCCAGACCCCCGCACGCTTTCCTATCTATCGTATGGAACTTATTCCTGTATGATAGAAACTAACAAACACAAAGGTTTTTCCACACAAAAAATTGCTGAGCGATACAAACCCCACTTATGGGGGTGCTACTGTACAGCCCAATATACACAGATACACACACAAAAGGTTCAAACCCCACAGACAAAGTTCAAGTGGCTGTTTTACTATAGTTCAATGCAAATACACTCAAATTATTAATCCCAAAAATACACAGAAACATGTGTGATGCCGGGATAATATAAATGAATTTATTAGCCAATTATAATAATTGGTTTTGTAGTAGCGAAATGTATGATACCGCCACAGGCAAAACGGTTACAGTTATAATTTATCATCAAAATAAGCATCAGTAATATTGTAAATATACTGCAGAAAGATACTCAGCCTGGTGCGCTTGAAGCCCCGTCAAATGTTCAAAGTACATTGCCTCTGGTGCAAAATGGAGGGAGCACCTGCCTATTCTAATCGGATTGGTGCTGTCCCTAATCCAAAATTACCAGCCTCATGGCCGGATTTCGCGTTTCCACGCAGTAACGCCCCCTCCCTGTGCTAAGACGTGCAAAGTAGGGATCGCGGTCTCCGACGAGTATCACAGGCAGCTTGCAGGGGATCAAAGAAGCGGGACACCGGCTCAATTGGGTCAGCGTCTCCTACGCGCGTTTCGCAACAAGCTTCCACTGGGAGGGCTCCTTGTCACAGGTGCAGATCACGTATATGAGCAAATCCGGTGCATGGGTCTATTAACCCTGTGAGGGAAAGGCATATGTGATACCCCAGTATGCAGGCTGGGATGTTACCTTGCAAAGTAGGCGTGCGGAGGACTTTTGGTTGGTGCGGGTGGTTGCCTAGTAACTATATACACTCCCCTAGGCACACCCCTTGAATGTAGGTATTTTGTCAAGATACGCTTTTCAAACCCTACCTTAACTTTTGCTAACGTAACCGCAGTGATCCGCACACGTACGTATGGCCAACGTATTTACGCAGCTAAGCACGCCCATACTGTAAACTTTAAATACAAATCCCCGCCTACTTAACGTATTTCAGACGTATTTTGGACTCACGTAAAATTGGCACGCCCACACGTAAGGATTTACGTGACACATATACGTGAATGGCCCATACGTTCACAATTACGCTACTTTACTGAGCGTATTTTCAATGGTGCGCATGCGCAGTACTTACCAAAAGGCACACGTAAATTCGCTCACAAGCGTTGTTCTGGATCTGGCCCCATGTTCTTAATATCAAGGATCTAAGTTTTAATACACATGTTCTTCCTGATTTATATGATCCCTTTCATTAACCTACATTTGTAAAAGAAATAGCAATCATGTATCTTTGTATTTTTCATGGAAAGGGAGGTGCCTTGACGCTGGACAGGTGAGCTTAACCCAGTATAGCTATATTGTGAACTAAACCTCCTTTTTATGAATGTGCTGACACATAGGGTTATATAATGTTTGTATGGATTGCTGGGCCTCTCTTTTGCTCCTTACTTTTGTAAGTTAGCCATTTTATCAGTCTGTAGATGTTACTTTGGTATCATTCTTCAAAATGTTAATTATTGTCACTGTTAAATTAGGTGGCCATGCCAATTTTTATTCAGCTACAAAAACTAATTTTCAAAGCATCTTCAAAACTCAAACAATCCTACTTTGATACTTCAGTAAATTCCATTATCACTTTCTCTTTAAGACATGATGGTTGAAAAAGCATTGCGATTCTCTCTCTCCATAATATAAATACTGGTAACTTACCACAAAAGGTTGGGGGGCATTGGGATCCTTCGGGTTACTGGTGTAGGAGTGGAAACGACCACCTGTCTTAAGGGAAAGCTTATGCAAGAAGTTGTTTGCCTCTGTGTCATTACAGTTGAATGCAATTGTGTGCACAGGAATGTGTTTCAGAATATTCACTTGGCCAAGTATTGTTTCAGTGGGCTGTAGAGTACAAACAAGGATGAAGAAAAACAAACAATGACATTAGTGTTCTCTATTCCAGGCACAACATTTAATTTATTAACAACTAGCGAAAGTGCCCTGGTTTAAATCTTCAAGTTATTAATTCAATGGGTTGGATGTAGCTGTCAACTTTTTGAAAATACTAAACAGCTTGACAATATGTACAATTTTTGTTAATAACATTTAATTTTGACGACATTCAAAATAAAGTCTGCCCTCTTCTGGCTAAACTACACCCACAACTGACCTTATTTGTTGAAACCACCAATTTTGTTGTCCGCAAATTAGTACAGTCCCTCCTAAATCATGATGTGATGTCATCCAAATCCATCCAGCAGAAGACTCAGAACAGTAGAGTCTGGGTAGAAGACTCTACCCAGCCTACACCAATGGGAGGTTCTACTGGGACCCCAACCCCCCTAGTATGCTTTATGGGAGCCAATATTACCACTCTGTGACGTTTTCTTCCTTATCCATCATTCAGACAGATATCTGTCACCAATCAGCTTAGCGACCTCAAAAACTATGGATTTGACAGTAATATCGGTCATTTTCAACATTTTATTTTTCACCCACACGTGCTGATGGGGACTGAAGTTGGACATAAACGGCATCGGGAGTGTCACTATCCATCTCAGTGACCCCGAAAATTATGGATTCGACACTAATATCGGTCTTTTTTCATTATTTTTACATGTCACCCCCTTCCCATCCCCGGTGCTAGGTGTGTCTTATCCCCACAGTACTTTTTTCCATATTGTAAGTCATATGTGTGCCAAGTTTGGTGTAAATTGCTCCATACATTCCAGAGTTATGCTGAAACATACATACACACATACACACATACATCCATTTTTATATATATAGATTTTGTCAGTCCATTTTAACAATGTTCTCAAAGACAGTCATTACAAACTTGGCAGAAGAATTACAAGTGATTTACCAGCTGAATGGCGGGCAGGCCCTGCGACAGGTGGGTCAAGGGGGACAGCTGTGATGGGCCCAAGGTTTAGAGGGACCCTTGCAATCCCCTGCTGCAGACACTTTTGAGGAGGGATGGGGACCCCCAGACAACAGCCTGAGGTGGTCTAAAGTTAGGGCTTAAGGGGAAGGTTAGGGCTAGGTTTAGGCTGCAGGATATGAAGGGTTAAGGTTCATGAAGGAGAATTGCAGCACATATTAATGCAGCATTAATCACTTTTGATTATAAAGTATAAAACATATAAGTAAGGTAAGTATAAAACATATTTATACTTACCCTTAGATACGGACGGTAGGGGAGCCCGCTTGTAGGGGAGCAGGGCACTCCCCCTGCTTTTCTATGCATGGATTGTGTATCTTCCAGCAGGA
>WWET01001120.1:60268-82692 GCA_011038615.1 Limnodynastes dumerilii | reverse complement strand
TCAGTAGCCCCATCATGTCTCTGCAGCCCCTCAATTTCCCCATCATGTCTCTGCAGCCCTCAGTAACCCCATCATGTCTCTGCAGCCCATCAATTTCCCCATCATGTCTCTGCAGCCTATCAATTTCCCCATCATGTCTCTGCAACCCCCCAATTACCCCATCATGTCTCTGCACCCCCCCAAACTCCCCATCATGTCTCTGCAGCCCCTCATTATCCCCATCATGTCTCTGCAGCCCCCCAATTTCCCCATCATGTTTCTGCAGCCCCTCAGTATCCCTATCATGTCTCTGCAGCCCCTCAATTTCCCCAGCATGTCTCTGCAGCCCCTCAATTTCCCCATCATGTCTCTGCAGCCCCTCACTATCTTCATCATGTCTCTCCAGCCTCCCTCCCAATAACCCCATCATGTCTCTGAAGCCCCCTCAGTATCCCCATCATGTATCTGAGGCCCTCCAGTATTCCCCATCATGTGCCTCCAGCCCCCCCCTCAATATTCCCCATTATGTGCCTCCAGCCCTCCTCAGCATGCCCCATCATATGTCTCCAGCCCAGTATTCCCCGTCATGTTTCTCCAGCCTTCCTCAGTATTCCCCATTATGTGCCTCCAGCTCCCCTCAGTATTCCCTATTATGTGCCTCCAGCCCCCTCAGTATTCCCCATAATGTGCCTCCAGCTCCCTTCAGTATTCCCCATAATATGTATCCAGCCCCCCACCTCCTCAGTATTCCCCATTATGTGCCTCAAGCCCTCCTCAGTATTCCCCATAATGTGCCTCCAGCTCCCCTCAGTATTGCCCATCATGTGCCTCCAGCCACCCCCCAGTATTCCTTATCATATGCCTCCAGCCCCCCCAGTATTCCCCATAATATGCCTCCAATCCCCCTCAGAATTCCCCATAATATGCCTCCAGCATTACTCAGTATTCCCCATTATGTGCCTATAGTCCCCCCCGAGTATTCCCCACCATATGATTCCTCCCCCCCCCCTCAGTATTCCCCATAATGTGCCTCCAGCCTCTCCCCTTTTTACTTACCTCTTTCCTTCCTCCTCCGTGGAGCTCTTTCTGCATACAGGAAGTTCCTGTATGAATGCTGCCAATCTGTATGGCGGGAAGCAGTGGGATGCCCGGCGCCATTCTGGATAGGCGCCAGACATCTGCCCGCTATACAGATTGTCAGCGTTCATGCATGAACTGTATGAATGCTGCCAATCTGTATACTGGGGAGCGGGGGGATTTCTGGTGCCTATCCAACATGGCGCCGGGATGCACTGCATCCCCTTGCGGAGCGGGTTGCGCCGGCCCTGGTTGTGACTGGCTAGAGGAGGGTGGCATTTTTCAAATGAATAGATGTAATAGAACACGAAGGCATGAATATAAACTGGTGGGTGGTAGATTCAGAGGGGTTTCAAGGGGTGGAGCTTAATGACGTGATTTGCATAAATCGCGCCATTAAGCCCGGCCCCCTGTATGCATCTATGGCTTCGCTCCGGGATCTCCCAGAGGGAAGCTTTTAAAAGTCGGTAACCTTGAAATAAATGGAGGGGAAATAGGGTCTAGGCTCAGTATAGTTTTAAGAAAACAATTGGGAAGACTGGATGGCCATGTGGCTCTTATCTGCCATTACTTTCACTTTCTATGTAAATTATGTAAAATGTCTGTAATACCTTCTAGTCCTTGAATTAACCCCAAAACAATCATAATAATCATTGGAGACAACTAACTAGCAAAATAATCTGATCTAGGTTGTAGATTGTCAGTTTTCATCATCTTCCTGTTCTTAGACAAGCCCTGTGGCTGGTGCAAATACTGGATTGGATTCAGAGCTCCGACTGTAGGTTTTGTTTTTTTTTTAACATTATTTAAAAAAAAAAACCTTCTCCGCCTGCCCGCTGCCGCAACCTATCTAAAAAGGACTCTACACATCCTTACACCCCTTTTCTCCCACAAAACACCTCACCAGTAATTTTCTTTCAGGTCTGAATTGTCATAAGTGCATGAGCTTTGGTTCTGGGCATGTGTAGTGCAAAAGAACACAGAGATACACAACTCTATCAGGTGTACGCTCTGTTCTGGATCAGACTCAAAGTGTTCTTTTAAGAAACACAGCTGCATAATCTGATTTGTATTTGCACTGTGCAAATGCTTTGTGCAACATTTTGCAAGCTTTAGTTATTTTTAGGATTGCTCAGAAAGAAAAATTATTTTTAGTTTCTTTTAAAAATTCATTGGATTAAATTATGTATTTATTAAAAACAGAAAATGAACTATTATTATTAGGCTAATATTAAAAAGAGAATACACTGGTTAAAGGCTGATTATGTGATTGAAAGGATTTGCATGCTTCATTCTGATATTGTAGCTGGCACCTGTGCTGGATAATGCAAACCCCCCACTGCTTGCAAACAGAAAGAACTGAGTATTTATGAAAATTGCATTGGCACACTGTGCTGAAACACTACATAGCCTCCATTATCTCAGCATGAGAGCAGTAGTAATTTTGCCAATTGACAATACATAGATAAATGGTCTGTTTGAAACTGCAGACAATACTATTATTCTTCTATGAAGTAAATACACATACAAAATCATCCTTATTATGTTTTTTGTGCCATAGCTTGTTGTCTCATGCATATCAAAAATAGTTCTTTGTCTGCCATATTGAAGGTTTCTAGTGTTCTCATCAGTGTAAAGTTTGACTTGTTGCAATACACTATGAATTGTAGGGTAATATAAAATGACTTCATTATACATAAATGGATCAGAGGATTATTCCTAACAACCTTTATTGGAAGTTATCACTACAGAACATAGGGCATCTATAAAATTGCTGTTTAATTGAACTTTCATGAAATTATCTGGTATTTTGAATTGTACTATAAAATTCATGGGTTATTTCAGCTAATTTTGGAATATCTACTTAATATCAACAACTAAATTACCAACCATAGTCTTCCTAGACATTTCACCCAATGCAACAATGGACTGACTTACTAAAAATGAAGGCAATCAAATGTGTGTCTCGAGATATCTGTGGAGGGAGTGTGGGTCTCCACTTTGAACTGCCTTTTTTCTCCTAGGCATTTCCCAAAGTGCCTGGTAAATCAGTTGCTTCTGCTTTGCTGAGGCAAAGCAATCAATTTTCCCCAGGACGAGGAGGCAGCGGTGAATAGTGAGTATTGCTCTACCCCTCCCAACCCTTTTACTAATTCTTACTCTAACTCTCCCCTTCCATTACCTTAACACTAACCCTCCTTTCCTGCAGCCTAAACCTAAAACTCCCCTTCCGGCAGCCTAACTCTAAGACTCTCCTCCTCGCAGCCTAACTCTAAGACTCCCCTTCCACACCCTGACCCTAAATCTATCTTCCCCGCAGCCTGACCCTAAAACTACCTTCTCCACAGCCTGCCCTAGTACTCTCCTACAGTCCGGTGCATTCGGCGAGTCTTGTGTGCAGCTGCAGTGGCGATTTCCGAATGAATGAATGGGTAAGCATGCTTACCCATTCATTCACAAAAATTTCGCAATACTAGTGTTTTTGAAATAGAGGCTTCTGAAAATCAGCTTTCGGCTGCTTGTGTTTTTAATATATTAGTATCGGAGCGTAGACTGCATCCCCCGTGGAGGAGACCGTGAAAATAAATTAACACAACGAGAATGCTTTTGGATTATAACGCTAAACACACTGGCTTCCCACGGTCTCAATGAAGGTTTTGAAATTACCTCATTTTTATAAAGAATTTTTATAAAGTTTTTTAATAACTGTTTATTTATAGATATTTTTGGATTATAATAATTAACCCATTTTACTTTTCTGTATTATCTGGAGGTATATTTATATTTTAAATAGAATTGTTTGTTGCTATTGTTGTATGTAAAAATGTCTTGTATGACCATTATACCTGTTTCTTTAGTATTTCCATTGATGGAATCTGTATACCCAATAAGAAACATTTTTATATGTAGTTTGATTGTGTTCTGCATCATGTTACCATTGCAATTAGCCTGATATGTTTACAACTGATTGAATTGACACACACCCTAGTAGGACCTGACTCCCCCACCCACCGGTGAAGTCACCATCATCAGAGAAACGCATTGGGGAGGAGCCAAGGTAACCTTCGATCACAAGCAGCAGTATCGGCGAATCATCCACTATTTGCAAGGATCCAAAACGCTGGTAACTGAGCCAGAGATGAGAATTTATTGCTGAATTGCTGTACATGTTTTGCTATACACTAAGTTTTTATATGGTACGGTTAATACCTTGATAAAAGATTTTATTGCACTATGAAGTGTCCCCTTCTCTTTTTGTTTCTTTTAGATTCCTATGCACGGGACAAAGAATTGAGCACCATTAAGGAGAAGACGTGGTCTGGTCTCTAGATCTAGAGCCTGTTATTTGGACTTTGTTTGAAATATTGAGTTAAAAATGGGAATTGAGTGAGCCCACCATCCGCATAACTTATTAAATCCCTGCCTTATTCTCAACTCATGAGAATCAAACTTAATAATGATGAATAATGATGAAGAAACAGCAAAGGAGCAGATGAGAGACACCATACACAAATTTAGGCAGAGGAGCTATGGAACAAAGGGCCTGGTACAGACCTACGCTCATGAAACGCTCTTGTGCGTAGTGTATTTACCGCTGTCTAGGTTGTACTACCTGTAGCCAAATGCTAACAGGATCAAAATTTTCACATCCTGCCAATGGCAAGGAGTACAAAATTCAACATATTAGCACATGAAACACCAAATTTGTGCTATACATTATTGAATGTACTTGTACAATGCTTTACATGTACAAAACTAGTAGCATGTTAAAGGAGCAGATTGCACTGAACAGGTCTTCAATAAGAGCGTCACTTACAGGGGGGCAGACAGGACCAGTAGCCAGGCACTGGATTGCCATGAAACACACGATCAAGGACTTCATAATGATGGACATTGATCACAGAGTAAGTTTAAAGCTTAGGGTACACGCTGCAAACCTTGGGTTTTTCAACACACAGCAAGTTCCAGTCAGGAGTAACTAGCAATATTATTGGTTCTTTGAATATAGTTCTGCGGTAGCATAACAATGTAACTTGAGGGATACACCCTGTTCTGAGTGAGGGGTCACCACAAAAAGCCTTCTTCCTGACCTATTAACAGCTTTATAGTTTCTGGGTACAATTATTGCTTACTTGGGATAACTGCTTCCTCTCCAAGGACAGAGCTGAACAGTGCTTTGGTTCTACACACTCAATTAGTAGGTGTTTGGCGCATTTTACGGCGTGCCGCGATTGTGGGTATGCACAAATATTACAGTAAAGCGGGCACAGCAAAGGGTTTGGCTCATATAGACACGGGCATTATGGGGAAAACGAGGTCAAATACATCAAAAGCTAGCCCTACAACCTGCCCACCCTCTTGCCCTTCCAAGACCACTACTGCGTCTCCACAGAGTTCAGAATTGGGGGACGTCACAGCATCCGCTGTGTCACTGCCACCTGGGGCCACACTGGCCGAGATGGCTAGAGAAATTTCTCTTCTGCTGATCCCTTTCTTTGACAAGAGGTTTGAAGCCTTTCAGACCTCATTAGATTCAGCTGTGGCAACAGCATCAGCTAATTCGACAAAAATTCAGGTGTTGGAGCAGCGTGTCAGTGACAATGATGATGCTATTGTGACTTTGCAAAATGACTCAGATAGGTACCTAGCTCAAATCCAGTCACTCAATGATAAAATTGATGACTTGGAAAACAGGAACCGCAGGAACAACCTGTGTTTTATAGGCATCCCAGAGCACATTAAGGACCCAGAACTCTTAACGTTTCTTTTGCAGGCACTACTAACTGCTTTAGGGGTTACAGATTCTATGGGGACCCCCTGGATAGAGCGAGCTCATTGTATGGGTAGGATGCAAACAGATCCGCAGAATAGGTCTCGACCTGTGATCGCTCGTTTCCTAGACTTTAGGGACAAGGGGCCTGATCCAGAGCTACGAAAATGCTCATACACAATTGCGTATTATCGCAAGAGCGTAACCGTAAAAAATTACGGCCGCCCACATGATCGTATATAGGGAAACACACCCACATTGAGTTAGTAGAGTAGCGTTAATACGCTTAGACATACGACTAGCGTACTAAGGAAGGTAGTAAAATATACGAAACAGTCCTTCATTACGGACATTCCTTCATACGAATTTATCTGTCTGATGATCCTGCGTACGTTCTAACCTATCACCTATTGTTTATGAAAATTTCTAGAATGTGTCTAACATTTGACATCTCTAAAGATTGTGTTCTTTACCATTTCATGTTTTGTAATTATATGTGTTTATGAACAATGTTAATTAATGTTTTTAATAAATATGACAAACAACTATTTAATCCAATTTAACATGGCCGCTTTTTAGAAACCCTCCGAGGGGATCGTCTACAATCTGGGGCCATCCTCGTAATTGGGGGGCCCCTGATAACGGAGAGACCACTCAGACGACCCCACAGAGGCCGAGGAGCTGATTGAACTCAACGGAGGCTGCGACGCAGGGCATGGCGTCCTAGTGCATGCCTCAAGCTCGCATCGCGTCCATCACAGCGGAAGAATCACCACCTGTGCAGGAAATCGAGGCATCACTTGAAGAGGGAGAAGAGATCCCAGCTGCAGGAGGCGAAGGTAGAGACCAGGCTATCGGAGGAGGCCGGAGGTGTTGCAGGATCGCGGTGGACCACGTGGGCGGTGTGCCAAGAGAGGAGAGGCTGCCAGGCTGTCAAGAGCATGGGCTCAGCCTTCGTCTCCTGCCGCCACTGTGGTGTTTCGATACAGTGATTGGGTATATGCGGTCTTTTAGACCGCATATACGCAATCTATGTATCGAAACGATATGCAGATTACGTACAATAGCTACTACGCATGCGCAGTAGCTACTGTTTATTGAACTATGTCCAACAGGCATTTACATAGAAAACTCATTAATTAAAATAAACATCTTAAGAATGATTAATCATATTATGTTGAATCTAAATAATAAAACTATGCGAAAGTATTACTTACTGTTGTGTTTTTCCAACAAATTAATACACACTTTAGTTCGCTATCACACAATAAAGTGCAGAGTAGTGTTCAGGTATAATGGCCTCTCATCCAGATGCACTGTGTAGAAATGCACACCTTATGTTATTTTGTTAATTAGTACGTACGCAAATGAGATTAAACGCACGCTCATATTACACTATTTAAACACGACCATTAGTCAGAATACTTCCTTTGCTACACCATGGGTCCAAAAGGCAAATCTAGGAATACAAATTTTACACCACAAGAAGTAATCCATCTTGTGAATAGTATTTTGACAAAACTATATATCAATGATGAAGAGATAGCAGGGCATTTAAGAGCACAAGCTGGGAATGAAATATATGAGGATTTCCTAGCCTTTTCTAAAGCGCAAAACCCTCAGTGTCAAACAAGAATTTTGAAAAATGTAAAGAAAAGGTAATATTTTATGTGTTTAATATCTCATAACTCATATACCATGTCTGTAGAAAACTTAATCTCAAAAGTGTTAACTTTGGCATTTAATGGATGTAATGAAAACAGATATTTAAAATTAAAATACATTTCCATTTATATGTTGAGTTACAAACAGAAATTCATATATTTTTTTAAAGGTTTAACTGTTTAATTTTTATTTATTTTTTTAAATTAAGAAGTCATGTTTAATATTGATTTTTTTAACATCAAAACAGATGGTCAGATCTAAAGCAAGCCATAAAGAAAAAATTAGCTGCAAAAAACAACATGAACAGACAACTGGGGCAGGCCCCTTGCCAGGATCTTTACAACTTACAAGTGTGGAACAACTGGCCTTGAGGGTGGTAAGCCAAGCAGAGGTTAAAGGTGTGGGTGATATGGATACGAGTGCTGGACCACCACCAAGATTACTAAGACCTGCGGTGGAAGAGGAGCATTCAGACTCCGCTGGTGCAAAATATTTTTTATACAATCATTGGGCTAAAAACTATTTAATTATCAATTAATGTTAATCATTTTAAACTATATTGTTTAACAATTTAAAAGTCATTTAAAAAAAAAAAATGATTTACATTCTTACCTCACGGATCCACTGGAAATGGAGCCAAATATAATTCCACAAAGCTCTCCATCAGATTTTGAGCCTGAGGAGGACAGACACATAACAGAAGAAACACAAGCTGTGGACGAAACAACAACAAATGTGTCTATTACTACTCCTACAGCTCTACAACAACACTATGCTACAATGAAAAGCATTAGTGAAAAATTAGACAGAAATTTGGAAGAGGAGCATTCAGACTCCGCTGGTGCAAAATATTTTTTATACAACATACAAAAAGAACGAAATGAAGAACAGAAATCTTTTTTCAAAGAAATCTTAGAACATACTAAAAGAATGGAACAGAAATTTGACACATTCTTAACACATACTATTAACTACATGAATTGGGCTATGAAGCAAAATGTTTCAACTCAGGATGAAGTACCATCCACTTCTGGAACACAAATTCAGCAACTGCAAACCTCAGGACAAGAATCTGAAGCTAATGATTCACAACCACTTACCTGTATAGCAAAAAGGGTAACAACTTGTTCAGGCACATCATCAAGACCAACGGGTGACAAACAAAACCCACCACCTAAAAAACTGAAAGAACAGAGTGTGGCCATTAAAAATACCAAAGGTGGAAAAAAACCTTACAAAAAAATGCATTTTTTTTTCAAATTTAATTTACATTCCTTATAAAGGAAATTAAAGATTGATTATTTGTTATACAAAAAAATAGTTGTAATGAACTAGTTTATATTAAATAAACCTTCTTTTGTAAAGATTATATTTGTTTGTTTTTATTTTTATTTATTAAATAACAAACTTTTTAAGACATTTATGTGAAATTAAATTTTATTTTTTATTTCATCAATGATATTAGGTTTAAGATAAAACATACTTTTTAAAAATGAAAATGATATGCAATGTTTTAAACTATCATATATTAAAAAATATTACATACCCTACTAACCTCAAAAATATGTCTGGATTACATTGTGCCTGAACTGTGAGCCAGACTGGGAAGAGGCGATGGTACGCAACAGATGTTCCGCCAGAGGAGGGTCCACATCTGCATCAGCCACAATCTCAAAAGGTAGCCCATGTCTCACCGCGATGTTGTGAAAAATACTACACAGAACTACGAGCTCACATACCTTGTCAGGCGCATACATATCGGTCCAGACAGCGGAACCTAGATTTTAAAAGGCCAAATGTCCGTTCAATGACCTGCCTGGTGGCCGTATGGCTGGCATTGTATGTTTGCTCCTGCTCTGTGCTCGGGTTCAACAAGGGCGGCAGGAGAAAGGGACTCTGAGGATACGCACTGTCACCTTTGAGGTTAGAAAAAGATAAAATATTAAATAAAAATTAATATGTAGATTTAATTAATTTCACATTATATGTAGTTTACTATAAGCATATGAACATACCTAAGAGTCATGCATCACTACCAACGTTAGCATGCCTCTCCTCTAATCTACGCCATATAGTGGATTGCCGCATCAGACGTAGACGATGTTCCCTCCTCCGTGGTTGCTCCTCTTCCACAGCCGGATTACCCATTTCAGCAGCAAATAACTAATTAACAATAATTTAAATTCACTTTAAAATATAAAATAAACAAAGGAAAAAAAATCATTATTTTAACATAAAAAAATTAACAAACAATAATTTGAAAAAACTATACCAAAAAACATACATGGATCATACATATATATATACACACACACACATTAAAAATGTAAAACCAAATTATGAAGTAAATTATAAAAAAACTTACAGCAGCTATTTCATCAGCACGATCCACCTGTAGATTTTATTCTAAGTTTTTATTGTGCATGTCTTAAAAAAAATAAACACATTTGCATTTTAAAACATTAATCCATAGTTTACAAACATGTGCATATCAATAAAGATGTCACATTTATTTTTTTAATACAAAGTTTAAAAATTTTAAACATTATATACATATATAATTTCTCACTCATTATTGTTTGTAAATAAATAACTTACCTTATTACAAGATTTGGTTTAGTAATGTCCAAAAAAATACCTTTGTACAAAACACCTAAAAGGGTCAGCTAAAAGCTAAGCAACAGCATGCAATGAAAGCCTTTCCCTTCTTATAAAGGAGAGATTCCCTACTTATAAAGGAGAGGAATTAACATTTGTCAACTATCTGCAGGTGTTGTTGCACCTTACTAATTGGGATGTTCATTTAAAAAACAAAAAAAAACACATTTGGGCATATTATATACGTATGACCGCATGATATTATTGTAGAAGTTCCTCTGTAGTGTCACAAATACCTACTCTAGGTACGTTCTACTTACTATTAATATACAATTGGATTAGCGTATTTGTGGATCAAGCGCCCGTACGTTTTCACGCCCATTTGGTTCATTTACATGCATGGTCACACCCTCCGATACGAAAATGAACGCCCATAGCGTAAATACATCGTATGATCGCTCTTGCTTAGGTCTGGATCGGGCGGTCGTCTGTACTACCGATGTTGCGCATGTGCAGTGCGTATTTTCTGCCGAATTTATGCTTACGACCAGCGTAAGATCGCTTGCGAGCGTAGATCTGGATCAGGCCCAAGAAGCAGATTCTAGCGGCCTATAGAATTCTCCGGTGACTGTGGAAGGGAACAAGGTATTTATCTTCCAGGATTACTCTGTCGCCCTTTCGCAGCGTAGGCGAGAATTCACTCCGATTTTGTAGACATTTAGCCGAAAACAACATCAGATTCACCCTGTTGTACCCAGCGAAGTTAAGGGTTATAGTAAATGGTCAGACATCTATCTATGATGATCCAGCGGAAGCTAGAAGGCAATTACAGGTAGCTATTTCTCCTCCAGTGTCCCCGACTAGATCACGGCCTTCCCCCTCACCCACCTGAGAAGTGGGTTAGACTACTTAAATTATAATAAGAGCTCAGGGATTGCATTTTTGGGGTTCAAGAGGGTAAACCCTCTGATGGGAGCTATTTTTTATATCCCTGAGCTGTTGTTCGGACACAGAGTTATCCCGAATCAGAACAGATTTTGAAAGAGGTTTATTAAATGATTAGGTTCTTGGTACAGTTAATGTTTAGGATGGCTCTAGGCTGCTTTCCTAGAGTCAATCTGTGGGTTAGGGTAAGAGAGAAAATGTTTGGAAAAGTTGAAATGCACATGTTTGAGACTGTCGATATATTGATTGGTTGCATTGTTTCTTTATTGATTGTTCTTTTTTCATATTTAGCCTTGAGACAGAAGAGAGTCACCCTCGGTCTTAAAGTCCGCCAGCTTAAGCACCATATAGAATACCTGTCTAATGGCTAGCCTTGCCGGGGATGATGCGAGTCTACATGGGGGTGAGTCAGCCACACCCTCCTATCCCTTGCCACATACCCCTCCTTTAGGTCCACCCCAACCACCATCTATACACATCGCCTCCTGGAATGTGGGGGGTTTAAATACCCCCATTAAGCGTAAAAAGGTTGTAGCCCACCTACATAAAAACAAAGTTGACATAGCTCTACTACAAAAGACGCACTGGAGCACTGGAAGGCAACACTTCGAGCTAGGTGGTTGGGAGACTGTGTAAAGGCCAAATATACTTCAAAAGCGAGGGGAGTGGCAATCTTACCCTCTAAGTCACTCCAGTACACTATATTGGACACACAAATTGATCCAGAGGGTAGATATTTGATAATGGATCTTAAGATCCTAGACACAAACTATACCTTGGTGAATGTTTATAGTCCCAACATCTCACAGCGAGACTTTAAAAAAAAATATCTCTAGTTTACTGGCACAGAGGGATACTACGAATTTAATAATAGGAGGCGACTTTAATTCAGTTGATGATGCACGAACTGATCGCTCCCCCCCGCTTATCGCACATAAATCAACAAGATCTTCCCCTTTTGGTATATTGAAATAAATAAATAGGGTTGTAGAACCCTGGCAGCTCCTAAATCCCACAGACAAATCTTATACATTTCTCTCTGGGGTACATGGCTCCCACTCTCGCATAGACCACATATTAGTGGCAGACAACCTTATGTCTGAGGTGACTGATGTGGCTATGGGGGACATCATGATTTCGGATCATGCAATGATAACAGTTTCCCTCCATCCCCCACTGCTTGGTAATAAGGCTCAATGGTGGCACTTTCCGGCTTACCTATACAAATCAGATTTATTTACCCAGTATCTTAAGACTAATTGGAATAACTACTTGGATGATAATTCTGATTTTTGGGACAGGCCAATGGTGTTTTGGGAGGCCTCCAAAGCCGTTATGAGGGGCCACATCATTAGCTTTGTGGCAAGGCGGAACCGTATAATGAGAGACCGGCAGGAGGCACTTCAGAGGACATCACATCAATGTTATCAGGCGTATATTGATGATCTGAGTGATGATAACCTCAGGGATTACAGAGAGGCACGGAAACTATTGGAAAGTTTTCTGACAGCACAGGCCAAACAACAAATTGATTTCATGCGCAACAGATACTTCAGGTGGGGCAATGAGGCGGGTAGATTACTAGCCACTATGGCTTCGGGAGACAGGAAACGCAGTTGTGTGGTCTCTTTGAAAGATGAATCTTCCAATACACTTAAATCTACATCGAGTGCAATAACAGAGATCTTTCATAAGTATTATACAAAAATATATTCACAACTTCCAGATAATCCAGAGACGGTGGAGCGCCTCTTGTCAGAAGCCTCTCTACCTCCTCTAAGGACCCACAACTGCCTTCCTCTTATAGACCCATAACTCTTTTGAACCTAGACTGTAAAAACCTGGCCAAAATTATGGCCACTCGCCTCCAGTCTCTCCTGCCGGATCTCTTAACGGAACATCAACTCGGTTTTGTCACGGGTAGACAATCTGTTAAAGGCATTCGCTCGGCTGTTGCAGCAGTGGTTGCGGCTCAGGGAGATGGCCCACGGACAATGTTATTGAGTTTGGATGCCCAAAAGGCATTCAACTCGGTTTCATGACCATATTTGCATGCAGTGCTGAGACGGAGGGACTTTGGACCTGATTTTAAAGCTCTCATCGCTATGCTCTACTCATCGCCCACCACCACGCTGTTAGTAAATGGGCTGAGGAGCCCAGAGGTATTGATGGAGAGGGGCACTCGCCAGGGTTGTCCACTGTCTCCCCTGCTTTTCAATCTAGTCCTTGATCCAATGCTTAGGACACTTCAAAAGTGGGACACACTTCCGGGCATTAAGGTGGGCAGGGAAGTAATCAAAGTTACGGCCTTTGCCGATGATATTTTACTCTATCTTTCAAACTCAAAACAGTCGCTTAGGCCACTTATGGAAAAGTTGGGGGAGTTTGGATCAGTCTCCGGCTTCCAGGTAAACTTTGATAAATCAATAGCACTATATCTATATCCTACGATTACTAAACCTAGCTGGGCAAGAGACCTAGACATACCGTGGGCCAAACACTCGTTTCCATATTTGGGGATTATTATGCTTAATAATATTGCAAACCTGTATCATTTAAATCTTTCCAAAATGATCACGCACATCGAGAATGTGATAAAAGGTTGGGATAGGTTGCCTTTAACATATGGAGGTAGGGCCAATTTAATTAAAATGGTCATTTTCCGTAAGCTACTGTACCCACTGCAAGCTCTCCCCTTGCTTTTGACTCAAAAAGATGTACAAAAGATACATTCCATCTTCCGCTCATTTATTTGGGCTGGTAAAAAACCAAGGATTAGCTTAGTCAAGCTTCAACAAGATCAAACACAGGGAGGGCTTAATATGCCTAATTTGCAGATCTATAACCAAGCCATACAATTTGGTTTCAACTGCGACACAAACTAAATTTAAACCCCTATTATTCTCTTCACCTCCCTTTGTTGGGGAATCCAGGGTTCCAGCAGGGTGTGGCTGCTCAACCATTTGTGAGGTGGGCGAAGGAGGGAGTATCGAAGGTGGCTCATCTGGTTTCAAAGAATGATAAACGACCGTTATCTTGTTTTCAAGCAAAGGAAAAGTATCATTTTTTGAGATCCCATGATCTGACCTTCCTACAGGCTCAACATTACACGAGTCGGATAATTCAAATGTTATAAGATAGTGATTGGACTAATCCATTAGATGTATTGCTTTCCTCCAAGTATTGGCCAAGTATTGATCACACTACTGTCAGAATGGGTTTGATTCAATGGACAAAAAGATTTCCAAATTTAACTACAGCCTCTATAGTGAAAGCCCACAATGAGGCCTCTCGATTCATCCCAGCCATGACTTACAGAGAAATGTCTTTAAACATCATGCATCGGGGCTATGTTTCACCACTGAGGACGTGACAGATTGGTATCACACAACATCACAAGTGACTTAAGTATGAATATTCTGGTTTATAATGCGGAGATTTGTCAATGAGTTCTTGATTACTCCCTTCCCTCTGACTCCAGGATGGGAGGTTTTTGGAATATTCCCTTCGGGCTTGAGACCCCCACCGGGATACAAGAAATTACTCTTAGCGGTCTCAGCAGCGGCCAGGAAAACAATACTTCAGGCATGGATAGGGACCTCCCCCCGACTATGGAGGTGTTTAGGGAAAAGTTGTCCTTTCTCTTTAAGATGGATTGGCTGTAGGCCTCATTGCAGAAGGATGTAAGAGTCAAGAAACTATTTGAGACTTGGGAAGGCTTTATTAATATACTCTTAGAACCAGTCAAAAAGAGACTGAAAGATTGTTTCCAAAATACGTACTGGTACGAGCTGAGAACTTACTGTCAGGACCCCCCAATAGTTTTTGAGGACTGATTGAAACATCCCCAAACTGAGGGCGACTCTCACAGATCTCATTGAATTAATACTGGATGTTGTCAAAATAATTACGTATGTACATGCTTTATTTTACAAGTTGACAATGTAACCTATGTATCAAAAGTTGTGTGTCGTGTATAAATGACGGTACAATTTGTGCGTTAATAAAAATATATATAAAAAAAAGTTAAAAATCTAGTATAAAACTGCTCATTTAAAATTCTCATTATAAAAATGGGGTCAAATCAAATCCCTCATTCAAACCTAAGGGGGCCAAAGTATTCAGAGTAATTATCCAGAACGATTCTCGTTGATTTAATTTTAGCTCTCTGTTGCCATCTCTGGGATCTTTTGGGATCCACTCTATTGCCTTAACCCTTAGGGAATCACTGTTACTACCATGACACTCGTTAAAGTGTCTAAGAAGACTGTGATTCATCACCCTATTTTTTATATTTCAAAGGTGCTCCTGAATGCAAATTTTTAGCATTTGTTTTGTCTTACCTACATAGAGCAGGCCACATCCACACTCTATGAGGTATACTACAAAGGTGCTTGTGCAATTAATAATATGCTTGATATTAAATTCTTTTGTCTTTTTTGTATCAAAAAAGGATTTTCTGTTTTAATGCACATGCGGACACACTTTACATTTGCTACATGTGTAGCAACCTAACGGTTTGGGTAAAAAGGGGTTCTCAACCCCGTCCTCAAGTACCACTAACGGTCCATGTTTTGTAGGTCTCCCTGCAAAACCTGTGGAGCTTTCCAAATGTAACTGTCAGTTATGAGCACACCTCCAGCAAGGAGATTTAAAAAACTTGGACCGTTAGTGGTACTTGAGGACAGGGTTGAGAACCCCTGGGGTAAAAGGTTGGTCTCAACGGAATTTATCGGAGGCAGGAAGCTAGGTGATAAATGTGATTTTAAATCTTGACTTTCCTGAATCTTAACAGTGGTTTTTATGGAAGAACCTTGACTAAAAGGGGATTGGATTTCAAAATTGGCCAGTGTTTAGACAAAATGTGGCGAATTTTGTCACTAGCAGCATTATAGTTAGTGGTAAAGTGACATTCAAAGGAAGGGGGTACAGTAGAATGGGTCTTGTATTCCAAAACGTCACTTCTATCTTTAGTTAGAGCCCTCTCTAGACTAGATTCCACTAAATCCATGGGATAATTTATTTCAAGAAACTTTCCTTTAAAATGTGTAGCTTTCATCTCGAATTTCTCTAGGCCTTCCCTAGGCGTAAAAATTGCAAGTATGGAATATTACGTTTCCACCGTGTATGGTGGCAGCTGGTAAACTCGAGATAACTATTTGCATCTGTGGTTTTTACAAAAGTATCTGTGTTGACATGGGACTCGGAAGGTGATAGTTCCCAGTTTAGTCAAGTTTAGGTTCAAAAATTCGGATAACCGAGATGAGACAGACCCAATCCCCGAGACAACAGGTCACCCTTGGGGATTGAATCTGTCTTTATGGACCTTCGACAGGTGGTAAAAAGTAGCCATTCTAGGATGAGGGTTTCTGATATAATAGTACTCCTCTTTGGAAATACAATCTGAGGAAAGACCCTATAATAAAATCGATTCTAACTCAGAAACAAATTTCTCAGTAGGATCAGAATCCAAGACCTGATAAAAATGGTGGTCCCCTAATTGACGGAGGGCTTCGGCCTCATAACTGACTTTATTCATGAGGACTATGCCTCCGCCCTTATCAGCCTGTTTTATTATAAGATCCTGGTTGTTTATCAATTTCTTAAGGGCTGATTGTTCATATTTTATCAAATCGTTCTGGATAATTACCCTGAATACTTTTGCCCCCTTAGGTTTGAACAATGGATTTGAATTGACCCCATTTTTATAATGAGAATTTTAAATGAGCAGTTTTATACTAGTTTTATACTAGATTTTTAACTTTATATATTAATTAATTTTTTAATGAGTATATATATTTATTCTATTTATATAAATTTTTTCTGCTGTGGGTCAAAGCATTTTCATCCTTTAAGTCTTATATTCGGGGATTACAGTTTTAACTTGCAGTAATTGTGGCCCTGTCCTTATTATTATTATCTCTATTATTACTTTTGTTTACTTTTGTCTGAATAGCTTAATATGCTTGGAGCTCTTTGTGTTACACTATAGTTTTGTAGAACCTCAGCTTTAAACTTACTCTCTACCACTGCTAGCTACGGACTATATTAATGATGAACTTTGAACGCTTTTGTAAAAACCTTTATAAATATATTTTTAATTGTTATTCTGAATTGTTCTTAAATGTACATATGTTGTTTAAACCTTTCTGTAACATTTTTAGTAACAGTCAGCCTATGGGTGTATATATAATGCTGTGTCTTGCTAGAATTCCCTATGGCATAGTATGGGTTAACAGCGGGCTACTCCTCCCCCCTGTGGGCTTAAATAGACCCCACCCCCTGACGAAGTCACCCACGTGATGAAACGCGTAGGGGCGGAGACCTATCCACTTGTCATTCACTGTTGATGTTGCCAGAGTTGTTACCATGTTCCACGTGCTGCCAGGACGCTGGGTTGCTGTGAGTGATGGTCCCTCTGCGTTTTCCATTGTTCTAGGCTATGTAACAAGTTTTTTTAATGGTACGAGACAGTCCTATCGTTGTTCTTCTTGTGTCCAAAATAAAGAAGTTTATTGCACCACGAGGCACCCCCTTGTTTCTGTTTTCTCCTCTATAGATACCTGCACAGACTCGGGATCCAAGAACCAGACGCGGTCCTGTCGCAGACGGATCTGGTGCTCTTTGAACTCTATTACTCTGTCTGCATTTTGTGCCAACATAATCAGACTGAACTGGGTGTGAGCGCACTATACTGTTGTTTATATATATATATATATATATATATATATATATATATGGTCAGGTGCGTCTGGTTATATCCCTTCTATCATATCCCCCTCTCCCTCCTGTACCTGGTATATATATATATATTACAAAAGATGTGGCAGTTTAGGGTTTCAAGTTATATCAAAATAACACTTTATTTCCAACATTTCAGAGGAACTTGTCTCTTTCATCAGGGACAAACATATCAAAACATACACCAAGAAGATCACATAATATATTTATATAACATAACAAGATTACCCACTCACCAAACTGGGTCTGGGAGCAGCAGCTGCGAGGGGGAGTTGTTCCACAGCAGCCATTTTGGAGACTTTAAGGGGTGTCTCCTAGGTAAGTTGGCTCTCAGTTTATAAACATATATATGTGACCCAACATTGAGATACTCATTGTTAGAGTTAGGACCACCATATACAGAAAGGCCTTGACAGTGGCTGGTGGCTTATCGCATATTTGTACAAATATGTGTAACAAACATCTCTGTGTTTTATTTTTCAGGACCAATGAAAGTACTAATTACAGGAGTCTTGCAGTGAGGCATATAGTAGTACTTGGTCAAGTCCTCTCTGTCAGGCTGTTCTCCCAGTTCCCTTTGTAAGCTCTGTTGCAGTGCATGATTGTTGTGGAGGGTGCAGTGAAATGCTGGTCTGTTAATTGAATGACCCACTGGGAATCCCTGTAAGTAGCACTGATTTGTATCCAGAGCACATGCAGAAGGAATCCCTGCTGATGGAAGTGGATTATATGGTGGCAGTGTTGGATTTATTCATGTTTAGCAGTAGAAACGAAGCAAACAGGAAAGGAAGAGGTGGGACATCGCTTGATTGAGGCAGGAAAATAATTTTTTTTGGGTGTTGGATCCAGTACAATAAACATGCAAAAAATAGATATAAAAGTCTTTCCATAAAGGGCAGTAAGACAAGGTATATTATGTATATTGTAGAACCCAACACATTTGATCCAACTAGGTAGATTTTCTCAAGGGTAGGAGAGTTTAGGGTGGTGGTGGGGAGAGATTTAAAACCTGGGATAAGGGAGAGAATGATCGTGGACAAAACTTGGTACACATACCCTTCATTATCCAACTTAAACTGCTGGTGGGGTTTCAACTAAAAAGTAGCTTTAGGGGCCAATGTCCCAAAACTTTAAAAAGGATTGGAGCTTAATTTAAATGAGGAATTTAAAAGCAAATTTCACAAAGTGGTAACATTTGATCCTATAAGACATACTAATGGGTTGAGGTCCTGGTCAGACCTCCATTTGGTACACTGGATAGAACTTTGACTGGGGAGTCTGATTTCAGACCACCCAGCAGGTGCACAGGGAGAGTTCACTATTATCCCATTCAACACTAAAAACCCAGGTTTCTAGGCCTTAGACCCGGGTTAAGGCTCCAACAACCCGGGTTTGGTGGTGATATGAAAGGCACCGGGGTCCTGGTCTCAGGACTAATAACCCAGAACTCCGACCCTGGAAAAGAGAAGGTTTTTCCTGTGTCCAACCCCAGTAAGTGGTGGTGTGAAAGGTGGCGACCCGAGTTTATCAACAAATAAACCTCTCTCCAGAAGGTGCAGACAGCCCTTCAAACTGTCAGTGCAGACCTGGAACCAGCATTTTCTCAGGTCATCCCTGCAGTGTTTTAAGGTTTTTTTTTGTTTTTTTTTACCGCTTATCACCCTGCAATATCCCGCGTTTGAAAATCCTGGGTTATTGCAGGGTGGTGATGTGAAAGCTGTATCACTATCACAGTTTCCAGACCACACAGCAGGTACACAGGTTTATTGCCAACTGTTGCTCCTACAAGGGCCTTTGTCTTCCTAATCCTATTAGCAAGGTCATCTATAGATAAGCTACTTGCTGTATCCCTGAGTAAGAAATACACAGGTGTCTATTGGCGACACTCATGAATGTTGTTGTAAAATAGGTCGTCTTGTTTAGACTTAGCAAATTTGAAATTGTTCCATACTCTGTACACATCAAAATTTGATGCTTCCGAGTTTCCTAAAAACCGAGAGATCCTTAAAAGAAATTTGGAGAAGCTGAAGAAAAAAGCTATTTACTCTGTTACCAATTAAAGAGTTGTAGTAATGATACTGTCTAACTTTGAGTTTAATATAGTGCTTTTTTTTAGAACCACTTGGCAAACTGCCCCCTGTGTAGCATAAAATAGAGGTGTACAAAGAATAAGGGCACACCATGTTAAACTACAATACATATACTATACACTGTAAAGTTGAAATGTTTAGGTTCTTCGTAAACAGTAAGATAATAAAAAAAATCATATGGAAAAAATAAAATGATCACATGTTCAGTAACGTCTTTATTATGCCCATATTTCAGAAGGGACTCTAATCATTTATTGTAGTAATAGTTAGTTTTCAAATTCTTTTTTTTTTTTTAGCAACTTCCATTTGTCTGAATCATATTCAATTATTCCATTTGCTTTTTCTAAAATATCTGACACAAAATATACCGTTACAGGCGTCTTTTAGACAATCATGAAATAGTTGACTGTAAAGATATACATTATGTTCAGATATACATTTTGGGACTCTTTCTCTTTATCTGTTTTTCTAAAATGTCTTGCAATTGTCACTATAGGGTGATATAAAACCCACTGGCAATGGTTTTTGTTAAATTCCTTTCCTTGTAAAAAGCCTTTAATAAAAGAATTCAATACAATATTGTACCATTATTCTATTGATGCAAAACAAGAATAGTTGGTGTTGAGAATTTATGAGAACGGCATTCAAGAGCAAATTCCCAAATACATTCTTTATAATAAAATAAAATAGAAAATGATTGCAAATATTCAACAAAAGGCACTGACAATAAATAACGATGTAAAAATATTTAAATACCACTTTATCAGAAAAAGTTTAATACTCATTAAGAGAATCACATCAAATATGTCAGCTGTTCAAATGATTATTCATACAATTCCACTACTAATATTGAATAAGGAACAACTAAGAGCTAAGTAAGCACTACTAAAAGTCCCACAAATAGTTGTATGCTAACAGACCCTTAATATTAGCCAATAATAAGAAGTGCTCCAGCTCTGCCTTGTCATTCCTGTAGTATTTAAATAAGTCAGTGGCTTCGGGTGTCCTGCCTAGAGAGACTATAATCTCCTAAATTTTTACAATAACAAAGTAGCAGGCTCATGAAACCCCTCAGTTCTAAGAGAAAGTGTACTGGTGATTTCAATAGAGTCCAGGGAAGAGAAACAGAGAGTTATTTATTTAACTAGAGAAAAATGTAACTCCCTGTGTGCGTGGGCGGGCTTAGTGGTGCCACTTACCTTGTTGTTGTTGTCCATTGGTCCGTGTTGTAATGGCTGGAGCTCACATGCAAGTCTTTAAAATGTATTGGTGCCTGAGGGTCTGCCTTCTTCTTGCTGAATTTCTCCCACCCTTCCCTACCTTTAGTCATGCTTGTGGTTTGTTGTTTCAGGCTTGCTTGGGTGGAAAGCAGGCTTAGTTAGTCATATGGCGCTTTTTTACAAAAGGTAACTGTCTGTGACCTGGATAGAATTGATTTTGCCTGAGGCTGCAGGTGCGTCCTTGCGGACAGTCTAGTTAACGCTTAAATGAGGTGTTGTGCCAAAGGTTATGGAGGAGTGTGCCTTGATGGTAATATTAACCCTGTTAAGAATGTTTTGTTATTTGATTCATGTTATTGTTAAATTGATATTCAACTGCGTTGAATTTATTTCAATTTGTTATTCATGCTTTCTTTGCCCCCCCTCAAATTTAGCTTAAGATAAGTATGATCCGCTTGGATCAGATGATAGTTAATTTAATTATTTAGTAGATTAATAAAATTGTGTTAAATCCAAAACTAGTATCTGTGTTTTTTATATTATGATAAGAATAGTAGAAGGTGCCTGTCACAAGGCAAATTATGCATCACACAAGGGACGTTAAAGGTGGCTCACTTTTTTTTATTTTTTATCAAATGATTTTTATTGAAAATTTTTAGTAGCAAAATGCACAATCAGTAACATGTACAGAATGAAAACATATGTAATTTGTATACTATTGGTCATACAATGATAGAAGTAAAACACCAGCTTACAAATTCACATATATATTCAAAATAGGAGAGGACATTTTTTTACATGGGTATGCAATTAAACAGAGATATATATATACATATATAATAGAAAAGAAAGGATAAGGGGGAAGAAAATACCTTGATTTTTACAGTAGTGTCAGCAGGTAGCTCACTTTTTAAATGAATCATCGCCTGCACAGGGCCAGTGCTAGCATGTCTGGTGCCCCCCTGCAAAATATAAATTTGCGCCCTTCTCCTTTATAAATAATTTGATAACTCAGAATAACATTGCTGACACATTATGGGAGTACTGGGTACTCATACTACTTTGCCCCTATTCTTGCTGACACTGCTTGTGCCCATCATATGTCTCCAGCATCCCCCAATACTTTCATCATGTGTCTCCAGCCTCCCCTCAGTACTTCCATCATATACCACCAGTCCCACAGTACTTACATTATATGCCACCAGCCCCCCTAGTACTTATGTGCCACCTGCCCCTCCAGTACTCCCATCATGTGCCACAAGCCCTTCCAGTACTCCCATCATGTACCACCAGCACCCCCCCAGTACTCCCATCATGCGTCTCCAGCCCCCTAGTACT
>WWET01001120.1:29126-55551 GCA_011038615.1 Limnodynastes dumerilii | reverse complement strand
CTTTCCTTTCCTTGTATTGATGCATCTTCACTTTTCCCCCCTATATCTATCCTATCAAAACCCTCTTCCTCTCCTGTCCACATTAACCAATTTTTTTAAAATAAGATTTTAATATTCCCTTACCTTTGCTGTCTTCTCATTTCTCTTCTTTTCCCTCCTTCCAACATGGTATTCTTTGCTTTGTGAATGACCCTGACGTGATCTTAAAGTCATGCTGATCTGTAAGCTACAGCTGCCATAACAACACAGTGCCAGGACCATAGCTGCTGATAATGCAGTGGTTCTGTCACATATGCCATGACTGAACTTGAAATAGAAATTGTATAGTCTAGGAACAGGTTTCAATTACCAGCCAGTTTGTCTGGAGCAATCCTGGATAGGTGGTAACCTTACTTTTGAGCTGAACTAATAGAAACTGTATGTCATTATTCTTCATTCTGTCAGAGAAAATTAATAAATTGTCCAAGAAAGCAACCACCTCCTCTCACTGAAAAACTCAATTCATTAAGATACAAGTTGTTCAAAGGTTGTTCCTTTCCTAAGAAGCATGTATAGCTCAGATGGTGGAAAACTGCACTAACAACCAAGAGGCTGTGATTTCAAACCCACCTATTAATGACATTTCTAAAATGCACCCGATAAAAAGATGGGTTGAATGACCGAAGGATTGGACCGCCTAAACAGGAAGTGGACAGGGAAGAAATCAAAAGCTCTGCTCTGTCAGTTGAATTATTGTGAAGTGAGAGGGAAAACCTGTCGCAAGAAAGTCCCATGTGTAAACACACAATGCATGTGGCTGATTCTATCATGGTTGCGATGGCAATTGATATTTGATGAGCCGTTATTGGCATATTGGTTAACAACAAAGTAACATTAATAAAATATATGCTACATACTATAGTTCTTTTTTCATCCTTACATGTACTCAACTCTCATATTAGGGCTCTATAGTGTAGAGCTGATCATGTGTATAAATAAAAAATCAACAAATAAAAATATATGGGATTAGCTTCCCAACACAAATAACGCGGGTTAAAGGTAACTGAATCAGGTCCTAAGTATATAATCTTAGGATGGCTGAAACAGAAAACAACAGATTGATTGGTAATTACACAAAAAATATTTATTTACAAAAAAGATATATATTTATATAAATATACAGCAACTCTTTTAGCATTTGCCAGTAACGCGAGATAGATGGCCTTTCTGACCTTTTTAATAAGTGATTCACTAGAAATAGAACCTAGCCATTCACAGAGCCAAGGAGCAATAAACTAGCCCAGTGGAGTTCACAAAAAGCTTATTATATAGTCTTAAACCTAATGTAACAAGCAAGCCTCATGTGCTGGCATCTGAGTAGCAGCAGATCATTAGGGCATTCTCTAAACCATGTTACCTAACTAGATAAAAAAAAAAAGGATGCAGTAGATTGTTGACTGAATTTGTGGCATTACTGAAACCCAAAGTAAGTCGTTTTTACTTTCAGATTTCTTTTTGGCAATGGCATGAAAAACCTTGGGTCTGTAGAGTTGTGCATACCTCTAGTAGTAAACACAGGAATTTTAAAGAGGAGTTTCCACTGATTGTAATAATGTGAAGTATATTAGGGTTCTGCGAATGGCACACTATAAAAAGTACATACAGGGTATTTTATGGATCTTTTATGGATTTTAATGGCACACACTAGAATTTGAGAAAGGAATACTATATATCAGTGCTCGAAGTGGGCTAGTATACGCCGGTATGGCATACCGCCACTTCTGTGAGCTGGCTCTGAGTAAGAACACAGCTGCTCGTAGAATTTTAAGATTCTATTATCGGCTGTATGTTTACTTAGTGCAGGCTCACAGAAGTGATAGTATGCCATACCTACTCATTTCTCACTGCCGCCGGGAGCGTTTAACAGAGCTGGCCATGCTGTGCACAGCCGCAGGTCTGATCACAGGATGCAAGTGTGACCTAAGGTCATGCGAGCGTCGTTAGACTGCAGAGAGCACGCCTCGGAGGAGAGAGTCGGAAGACGCAGGAAAGGTAAGTTTGTTAGCGGTCTTTTAGAAAGTATGGGGATGGGGATTTTAAATGGTGGAGTGGGAAGCTGGACATGAAAGGGGCAATAATTCTGGGGCAATAAGGCTGGGTTGACACAAATAAAGTGGTGGGCAATAAGGCTGGGTGGACACATAAAGAGGGGGCTATAAGACTGGCTGGGCACACAGAGGGGGCAATAAGACTGGGTAACTTGAAGGAGGGGGCAATAAGGCTGACTGCACACAAAGTTGGGGCAATAAGGCTGACTACACACAAAGTTGGGGTAATAAATCTTGCTGGACACTCATAAAAAGGGGACTATAAGACTGGCTAGGCACAAAGAGGGGGCTATAAGACTGGGTAAACTGAAGGAGCGGGTAATAAGGCTGATTGCACATAAATAAAGTTGGGGCAATAAGGCTTGCTGGACACAGGAGGGACAATAAGACTGGATAGTCACTCATAAAGAGGGGCTATAACACTGGCTGAACATAGAGAGGGGGCAATAAGACTGTTTGGACAAACAAGGAGTGGACAATAACGCAGACTGGACACAAATAAAGAGGCTGGCTGGGTACACAAAAGGAGGGGCAATAAAGCTGACTGGACACAGAAGGAAGGGGCAATAAGGCCGGTTTAAAACACAGTAGGAAGGTGCAATAAGGCTTGCTGGGCACACAAAAGGTGGGGTAATAAAGTTGGATGGACAAAGAGAAGGGTGGGACAATAAGGCTGACTGCACACAGAAGTAGGGGCAATAAGGCTGGTTGGAAACACATAAAGAAGAGGCTATAAGACTGGCTGAACACTATGGGCCTGATCCAGACCTACGCTCGCATGCGAGCTAAATAAATTAGTACGGACGCTGGAGTTAAGGAATGTAGGCGGGGGAGCCATTTAAATTGTACAGTATGGGCGTGCTTAGCCCGCTACGAACAGCGCGTCGCTACGAAAATTTGTACGAACACAAGGAAAAGTTAGGGTAGGTTCGACGGGTGTAATGAAAAGAAAATAAGGAGAGTTTCGTGGGAGTGAAAGTTTTTACACTGCAGTGGTAATACGCTCCGTTCTCATTCGTAGGTCTGGATCAGGCCCCATGAGGGGGCAATAAGATTTGACAAACTGAAGGAGGGGATATTAAAGCTGGCTGGACAAAGAGGGAGGGGCAATAAGACTGATTTAGCACACAAAAGGAGGGGCAATAATGCTGCTTAGACAAACAGAAAGAGGGGACAATAAGGCTAACTGGACACAAGTAAAGAGGGGGACAATAAGGCTGCCTGGACACAGAAGGAGGGGCAAAAGGCTGGGTGTACATTCATAAAGAGGAGACTATAAGACTGTCTGGACAAAGAGGGGGGCAATAAGACTGGCTGGCCACAAAGAAGGAAGGGACAATAAGGCTGGTTGGACACACAGAAGGAAGGTACAATAAGGCTGGCTGGGCACACAAAAGGAGGGGCAATAAGGTCAGTTATACTCGTCCGCCCCAAGAAACGGCCCTGTGGGGGAGCTTGTCAGGCGACAGCATCTCCGTAGCGCAGCTTCTCCCGGAGTCTGTCCCCCGTTACGTGTCATCTCCAGCGCCGGCGCAAAGCATCATTGGGCATGTAGTTCCAGGGGGACTGTCGGCCATTCTCCCCGCTGATTCGCCGAGCCTCTTCATTTATTTCCGGACTTTACTTGGACCAGTACTATTTAATATCTTTATAGGTGATATTGCCTGTGGTATTGAGGGGAACCTGTGGTATTGAGGGGAAAATATGCCTTTTTGCAGATGACACAAAGATATGTAACAGGGTACAGGAGGGGTACAGAAAATGAGGGATGATCTAGGTAGACTGAAGGAATGGTCAAGTGTGTGGCAACTGCAGTTTAATGCCAAAAAATGCAAAATCATGCACTTGCGGCACAAAAACCCAAAAGATCAATATATCATTAATGGCACTACATTAGAATCTATTGAGGAGGAAAGGGATCTAGGAGTCATTATTTCATGTGACTTAAAGGTAGCTAAGCAATGTAACAGAACAATGAGAAAGGCAAGTCAGATGCTTGGCTGCATAGGAAGAGGAATTAGTAGCAGAAAGAGAGAAGTAGTGATGCCCCTTTATAGATCGGTACAATCTCACCTAGAATACTTTGTTTAGTTCTGGAGGCCATATCTCCAGAAAGACATAAATACATTAGAGACTGTGCAAAGAAGAGCAACTAAAATGGTCCATGGCCTGTGTATCATAACATACCAAGAAAGGCCAGAGGAACTTAAAATGTATAGCTTGGAGCAGAGAAGGGAGAGGGGGGGATATGATAGCAGCTTTCAAATATATCAAGGCTAGAGGATGGTGAAATAGCTTCCCATCTGAGGTGGTTGAGGCTAACATAGAAGAACAGTTTAAACATGCTTGAGATAAATATAATGATATCCTAAATCTTACATTAAATAAAGGGTAAATAGGGTTTTGGGTCAGTATAGTTTTAAATAAACAACTGGGCAGACTGGATGGGCCATGTGGCTCTTATCTGCTGTCACTTTCTATGTTCCAATATATTTCTATGAAGAGATAGAGGACAGTGCGGGGGTGGGGCTTATTGACATGATTTATGTAAATTGCGTCCCTAAGCCCAGTCCCCTGGCCTTCAATGGCCATTTTCATAGTATTGTTAGGGGTGGTTGTGGTGCTTAATGATGCTTATTGCATCATCAGGCCCCGCCCAGTCCCTAGTAACACTCTGAACGGTAGTGTTGACAGAGCCCTTTAGCGTGGTGCCCTGGGCGGTCGCCCCTATCACACACCCCTAGTTATGGATCTGAGTGTTGCTAGGCTGGGGGGTGGGACTTGAGGCTGTGGTTTGCATGAAACTACAGCCCCAAGTCCCCTGTGGGACATTTGCTGGATCTCCTGGGATACTGGGAGAACTGCTCCAGTTTCTGGAGACTTTCAGATATTCCAGGAGAGAGACGGCAACCCTGAAGTAACTTATACCCTAATACACCCAATAAATATTATAGTATGTCTCATTCCAAGACTCCCTAATTTACTCTGCACTATATAAAGCATTTATATATTCATGTTATATTACAAGTCTGGCATGAAACATACTATAATATATGTGGGGTATATTAGGAGTATGGGAATGGCACTGCATACTGTGTGTAGTGTGCCAATCTCAAATCTTAATATAACCCATATATATTATAGTAAGTGCAATGTTATACTCCTAAAATAACCCATATATAATTTATATAGTGTGTCATTTCCAGCACCCTGAAATACCCTAATATACATGTAATATATGTGGGATATATCAACTTAAGAAGACTTCTCTCTTGAATCACCAGCTTCATAGCCTCAGAGGTTTATTTTGTACTAGACAGCTCTGAGAGTTACTCTGTCAAGGGCGACAGTTATAACAGAGAAGGAGCTGCTAAGCGACTGTACACTAAGGCCTACCTTATCTAAATTTTGTTTTATGTCTGCCCATACAGAGTCGGCCCTAGGTTTTGCAGGGCCCTAAGTGAAAAATTAGAAGGGGGTCCCATCAAATAATCTCACATTCTCATGATAAAAGAAAAATATGGACGCTGATCCATGCAGAAATGCTGTTCCCCGTCCTTTTATTTGCATTCCTATCCCAGTCCGCATGGCAGGGATTAAGCATGCGTAAGTGAAGAGTTGGCCCCTTCATCTTAACTTCTAACATACAGAACTGAAATCCATACGTTAGAAGTTATGCTAGTGTTAAAGCACGCATGTGCTGATGTTACTTGCCAGGGGACTTACACAAGTGACTTGCCTAAGTATCCTGAATTACTTAATTGTGGATCTGGCCCTATATTTCTAAATGTCAAAGAGGGAACCTGACTCCACCAAGCCTTATAGCAAATTAAACAAGGACCAAAAAATACTGTTACTGTTTCTGCCTTTCTAATGGAAACCCCCATCCTATGGTTACAACAACAGCATAATACTGCGCATCAGTAGAAGAGACGTCCAATCGGAACTTTTCAGAACAGACTATTAGCCTTGGTCAAAGTGTAAACACCACGGGGTCGATCCAGAGGTGAGAGCACGCCATTTAACGCGTTTCTCTGTGCGCTTGGTCAGAACTGGAGAGCACATTCACCAAATCAGATCGTGGCACAACTCAAGCTGCAGCGGCTTGCGCTCTTTAGGGCGTGTTTAGGGAGGGAATCATTGAGGGGAGACAGTTAATGTACAGTAAGGGTGTGCCCAAGCAAGTGCACCCTATCCAGAGCCAAACAAAGACCTAAAAAAGGACTGTTTATGGCAAAACATTTGTACCAACCTCAGATCTCATGTCTAAGTCCAGGAGGCTTGCATTAAGGTGTGCCACTTTGAACCCATTACAAAGACTCAGAAATTGCTGCCAGTGCATGTATTACTATTGTGCATGTATTACTTCATTTCTACATAATAGGACACGGGGAGGAGGTAGTTATCCCCTAACATCATGGGTCTCTATCTGTACAATCATTTATCATACCACTGATAAACAGTGTTTCTTATGAAGTCTAGGAAAATATGTATTACATATTATGTATAAAGACGTACATTTTTTTAATATACAGAATATTGCCGTCTTATATACACACATTAGGCTGGATCCAGCATGCGCACTACCAAGAATTCCAAATCGCAATGCAGCCACTCAATGCTGCGTTCTGTTCAGAAGTCTCTGTTGAATTGAGCTACAAAACATCGCCTCTCCACTCATTTTCTATGCACATTTTAAGTTTAACTCCTCTGCAGTTTAGGATAGTTTTGCCTAGGTGCAGATTTGCTACTTTTTTACCGATACCCTGGATCAGCATCCTTGTCAGATAGAAGAATGCTGACTAGTAACCCTGTCACCATTTTAATGCTGGAAGGTTAAATGTCATTTTTAACAGCAGTGTAGCATACTAGACCCCTCCTTTTTGGTCTTCCAAAACTGAGGACCCAATAATAACTCTGCAAAGTGTTATTCTGCTTTCATAATTTGACCTATGTTTCTGTTCTCTCTACATTGTAGTGTTTTTTTTTACATTGCCTCTAGTTTGCTCACATACTGATAGGTCAATGTTTAGGTAAGACCAGTGGTGGATTTCCTATTACAAGTGTGAGGAACATGCCTGGAGGTGCTACTTCTGGGGGTGTCTATGAAGGGGGATGTGTGAAGATTCTCCCTGAAAGAACCAAAACCATAGTTGCCTACTTTTGAAAAATAATTTCAGGGAGAAAAGTAAAAAGCATAGGGGCGGACCCTGCGTTGCCAGGGGGCGGTCCCTGCATTGCCAGGGGGTGGTCCCTGTGTCGCCAGTGTTTGTGTATGGGTATCCCCATACTCCCCTGTATTCTCCAGACTTCTCCATACTCCCCTGTCCAGACTTCCCCATACTCCCCTGTATTCTCCAGACTTCCCCATACTCCCCTGTGTATTCTCTAGACTTCCCCATACTCCCTTGTGTATTCTCCAGACTTCCCCATACTCTCCTGTATTCTCAAGACTTCCCCTAAATGTCAGTCTCCATGTCTGCCCCCTTATTGCCCGCCTCCATCTGCCCCCTTAATGCCACCCTCCATGTCTGCCATCTTATTGCCAGCCTCCATGTCTGCCTCCTTAATGTCTGCCTCCATATCTGCCCCTTAACATCAGCCTCCATATCTGCCCCTTAACGCCAGCCTCCATATCTTCCCCTTAATGTCAGCCTCCTTATCTGCCCTTTAATGCCAGCCTCCATATCTGCCCCTTAATGCCAGCCTCCATATCTAGCCCTTAAAGCCAGCATCCATATCTGCCCCCTTAATACCAGCCTCCATATATGCCCCTTAATGCCAGCCTCCATATATACACCTTAATGCCAGCCTCCATATCTACCCCTTAATGCCAGCCTCCATATCTGCCCCTATATGTCAGCCTCTATATCTGCCCCTTAATGCCAGCCTCCATATCTGCCCCTTAATGTTAGCCTTTATATTTGCCCTTTTATGCTAGCCTCCATATCTGTCCCTTAATGCCAGCCTCAATATCTGCCCCTTAATGTCAGCCTTCATATTTCCCCTATGGGAGCCCTGTAGGACCAAATCTCTTTACTTGAATGGTAGTGACCGTATAACTTAGGGTCACTGCCATTCTGTAACAGGTTTGGTTCTACAAGGCTCCTGTAGGAGTCCTGTATTACCTGTACAGTGCTCATATAACGCGGCAGTGGCTTTAAATTTAAAAAGAAAAAAAATGGGAGAGTCGGCAACCATGGTCTGTACATGTAATTGAGTGTTGACAAATTGTGTGGCTCATTAGAATTAAACATGATAAAGACTGTAATTGTCACAATACTATGATCATCTCATGTCTTTTGTTCTTATCACATAACCTTTCCTTTGCTGCTCCACACTTCCTGGTCTGTTTCTATGCTTCTGTTCTAATCACTCAGGTGTGTCTCATTGTTTTTCTCGTACCTCATTGCCAGGTGTTTCCCTTTTCTATTAAAACCTCATTCACAGCTCCCTCTTTGTCAAAGCAACAGCTAACCTGCTGATGCCCTGTCCTTGAGTCTGCTGACTCCCTTAAACATTGTGCTTTTTTGTACCCTGGTTATTTTTGTGCACTGTTTCTGTGATTTCTATTTCTCCTGCTGACTCCCGAATTCCTGTTCCTGTATATTCCTGCTATGCACACCCTTATCTTCCATTTTGCTTTCAATATGCACCTGGCTCTCAGTCCACTGCACTAAGACCCTGGCACTGTCCAGAGTGCTGCGACCTGCTGCTAGCCTATAGCCAAACCCGTCCACATCATCAGGGGCTCTGGTGAAAACTTAGTCAGTAGTTAGACTCTGCTCCTCCATTCAGTGCATGTTATCTGGCTGGTCTGTGTGCAAAGTGTTGCAGTAAGGTTCAAGTACGAGAAAATCTTTGATCACACAGTCAGTGTATTAATATAGATAATATTGGAGTTAGTCTTAGTACAAAATGTGATGTGTTGATCTGTGGCATGAGTCCCTGCAGAAGAGAGTCTGGCCAATTGGTATAGCCTAAAGTTTTTTGATGCAGCTCTTTTCATAACATAGCTAGACCTATCTCTGTCTGGCCCTTGTGACTGCTTCTCATTACTGGAATCTGTTTATACTTCACTATGCATTTACTTCACTTTCTATTTTCCCTTTACTACCCTGTGTTTGCTCCTTATTTTATGAGGGTTTTTTTAAAAAATATCTCTCTGTATTGTTTACGTTGAAATGTTGTGTTCTGGTAGTTCTCCATTTAATAAACTAGTTATTACACACAGTTAGCTTTTGGAGTTTTTCTGACAAGTCATCACGCCAGGGTCATAACACCACCTTCAAAGATCTTTTTGTCTATTATCCAGCCTTATTGCCTCCAGACTTTACAGGGGACAACACTACAGTGTCTCTGAAAAATCAGCGATTCACCATTACAGTAGAACAAAGAGAAATATCGTTTTGGATTACAAATTCATAATGTTTTTATCTCCCTGATAGCTATAAATTAGAACTCCCTTAAATATTGGTAAATGAAACTAGAGTGTAACAAGCTTTGTAAACATACATATACCATCATGTTTGATATCTCTGCATAGATTATTGAATAAGGAATATATTTATTCAATTCTTATCTGTGGCTCAAAGATACAGAGAAAAGTATATGGATTTATATATTTGAGCTACAAAAATCAGATGAGCAGTTCTCAGAGTTTGATCATAGCTCTTTTTGTCTAATCACCCATCATGTTACCAGGGGAAGGAGAGTGACATAAGATGGTCATTCTAATGAGGTCTAGTCTCTGACTTGTTGAAGTTCTGTTTTTATTCTATGAAAACTACAAGAAGCAACAGCAGGTAAGTATCAGGAATGCACAATTGACCGTACAGTAAAACATAATTATTTATTAGCATTCAATGGTAGATTTTATATCACACAATATAATTCTTATAAGCATCAAGATATATGTCTTAAGCTGGCCATACACTAGACGATTATCGGCCCGTTTTCCCAATTATTGGCCTGCAATAGACACTGCTGCAGATCTATGCACTATGCTGCTCTGACAGCTTTGAAGGTATACTTTTAAGCATGCCAGAGCAGCTTTGCACATGGCTCTGCAGCAGCGCTATAGAGAGTGCTGCCTCCCCCCTCCCCTCTTCTGCTAGGATTATCGGTCCCAGCAGAGGAGGTGTATGGAGCCGATAACAGGACATTTCCCTTGCGGGAAATCGTCCTGTTTATCGGCCCACCCCCTGCTGGGACCGATAATCGTTGTAGTGTATGGCCAGATTTACAATACAAATCAGATGCCAAAAAATTGTGTTTTAAAATGACTGTTAATGGCATTTACCCCTTTGACAATATTATGTGTGAATAATAAGTAAATAAGTATACATCACAGAAATATTAATATGGCTATTATAATAACATATGTCAAAAAGAAGAGGGATACAAATATCCACAGCCACATAATAAAAAATAGTTATGTACTTATTTCTCTACAAATACTGCAGTTATCAGAGTTCATAATCCACAGCATAGTGCATGAATAATATAGGGCTCTATTTATGGACATCCTTTAAATCTGCTGAGCGATAGGGATCCGTGCTCGCTTATCATCGCAGCGAGCCCGGACACTTCCCTCCTCAGATTTATAAAGATACCCCATCATTGCGCAGACTCGCAATGTCCTGCGAATCTTCTGCATCGTCGGCGCTTCATTCGTATATGAAGTTCCGAAGACGCAGTAAAATTGTCGTGCAAGCGCCGTACGTACTCAGCGCATGCGCAGAAGGAACAGACCGGCCCATCATTCCGGAGAGGTAAGTCGCATAAGGAATCATGTTGATCCCTTCATGCATTTCTTTTGCAAACTCCCTGAACCACCAATGTTCCCGTGAGAACGAGAGTTCAGTGTCAGAATTCTTGTTCTCACGATAATAGTGGCACTGCCCAAAGGGTATAAATATAACCCAATGACAGTAGACCTGTCATTAGCGTCGGAATGTCCTGTGGTGCAGGACATGGTACTCGTCGTCTGTATAGGGTTTTTTTATTTTGCCAAGGCCACCGCCGGATTAAAAGCTTACAAGACTGGACCCCCATCAGAGCAGGTAAGTATGGTATTTTTTTTATTTGTGTGGGCATTTTTGGGCATTGTTTTTAATATTTTTATTTAAGGGGCACATGGCGCTGGTTTTATTATTTAAAGTATGTGGCCACTATTATATTTTTTTTAAAGAAGGGGAGGACATGGCTTTTTTTATTTTATTTTTTATTTTGAAGGGGCACATGTCGCGATTTTTTTATTTTTATGTGGTCACTGTAATTTTTTTAATGAAAGGGACAGGATATTTCCATTATTTTAGTATTTAACATATTAGGGGGGCACTTGGGACATTTACATTTTTGGATTTTTGGAAAGGGCACAGTATATATATATTTTTTTAAGGGCATGGGCATCTAAAGCTTTTTGGGGCAGGGCATGCTGCCGATAGTAGTGCTACTAGAGCAAGCATGCCTTGTCATTCATGGGCTTGCTTGCAACAGTAGTTCTACTAGCGGCCATGCTGCCGATAGTAGTGCTACTACTGCAAGCATGCCTTGTCATTAATTTTTTTCTTTTCAGCGCTTGTGGGTGGCGGGGGAGGGAGTAGCGGGGGAAGGGGTTATTTATTTTTTTTAAAACTAATTACTTGATTTTTTTTTCAGCTCCGGTGAGCTGAACCTACACTTAAGAGATGGTGTAAGCGTAAGGCTTATTAAGCAGCCACCGGACCGCAGTGGAAACTGTATTTAAATGAGAAAAGTGACCCTTTTCTCATTTAAATATTATTCCACAGGCGCATCCAGGTCGGATGCGATCACATACGGACTCTGTGCGCGCACCCCATCTGGGCATGCGCAGTAGACATTTTGGTTGCGCTTCTGTCTGAAAAATAGACGGAAACGCAGCTCTGAATCAGGGCCTCATTGTTAGAGTTAGGAACACCATAAGTAGAAATACCTTGACAGTGGCTGGTAACTTATCATATATTTGCAAATATTTGTAGATTTCTGCATGCAAATATGTGTAACGGACATTTCTGCATTTTATTTTTCAGATAGAATGGTATATGTTCAGATTTACTAAGCTGCGGGTTTGGAAAAGTGGAAATAATGCCTATAGCAACCAATCAGATTTTAACTCTCACTTTCTTTTTACATACTAGAGAATGTCAGCTAAATCTGATTGGTTGCTATGGGCAACATCTCCACTTTTCCAAACCTAGCTTAGTAAATCTGGCCCATAGTCTGTTACTGATTAATGGCAGTGTTGCATTTTCTTTCCTTTGCTTCTATAGCTAGCAGATTACTCCTGCCTTTCATGCATCTGTTTGCATTAACCTATAAATTTGTCTGAGCAGCTTCCATTTTGTGTAGACATAAATTATTTGAAATATTCAAGATTGGACATTCCCCACAGGAGCCTTGAATTAATTAAAAGTTGGAAATACAGCCGGAGAATTCTCACTAAATGTAATTTTTAAAAAAAAATATATTACAAAGATATTTGTATACCGAATACAAATGCCCTATTAAAAGTGTAATGCTGAAAAATTTAATTACAATCTTTCACATAACAATTTATTTAGTTTAAGATACTCATGCATTTTATGAACCAACATTTGGTAATACTGGACCAGATCCAGGATTGCCAATGCAAGCCGACTTACTCAACATACTGCATATGCACAGTATAAGGACTTCCCCATCGGAAAGCAGTCAAGTAATGTGGAAAGATTTTCCACATGTGGGGGGGGGGGCATCATGCGTGCTTGATATACATAGTTGGTGGGATCTGGAATGCTAATCGTACAGTAAGGACTTGACTAAGCCCTTACACATAATGCAGCATTCCATATTTAGCCCTTCTGTGCTGAGACTTAAGGCAGGACACTGCACAGGGAAGGCCCGTATGTGTGAGGAGAGTGCAGGGGGTGTACACTCTCCTCATGTACAGAATAGAGCATAACAAATACCATATATTAGCAAACAGTGAAATCTATTTTAAATTGCACATGGACTGATGAATAATATAATTGACATATACTAGTAAATAAATAGCTAAAGTGAAAGATCCTTATAATAACATTTTCTACATACTGATGGCATGCCACTTAATAGGCCCAATAAGCCAGTGGAGGGGATGTAAGCAAACCATGCAGTGTGAGTATGTGTTAGAGTCCTGAAAGTGAGCAATAATACATGTATATGTTACAGTGCTTTGCACATGTAGTATTCTTATCTGCCCCTTGGGGCATTCTTGGACACTTGGGCCCGGCAACGTTTCCACATACGGTCCTAATTTCCTGATAGTAGATACTACGCATCCGTAGTAACTATTTTATGTAATCTACGTATCATTTTGTTACTTAGATTACGTAAAATAGTTACTACGCATGCGTAGTAGCTACTATTGAGAAATTAAGACCGTATGTGGCACACATACGGTGTTGTGAATCCAGGCCTTGTTTCTCAAATGTTAGGACACTTTCCAGATTTGCCCTTAAGGGCTGCTGTTTGAACTTTAAGCTCCTTGATTAATTTTTAGCACCTGAGAGGCTAGGATAAAGGAATGCCTCTAGCCAAGTGCCGGTCATTTTGTCTTCTCCTGCCTTGCCTGCCTCATCTGTGTTTCCATTCCGCATGTGAAGCTGTTTTTTGTCCTGTATGTCAATTTACGTCTGGTTTTGCATTTATGTACGTTTGTATCTTTGCATTTGGGTTTCTTTTTGTTCTCTAGCATCTAGTGGTTTTATGTTACTTTGATTCCTGTTTGTATCTGTGTACAGTTGCATATTTGTATTTGGTTTACCCTTAGTGCTCCTGCATTTATTGTTTTTCTGTTCCTCCTGCTTGGTGCTTAATGATCCTTGTATTTATTTGTACTCTGTAGTATTTATACCCTGTTCCTATTGTTTCCTGTTTTGTTATTGGTTGCTTCCAGCTCATTATTCAATTATTATCATCAACAAACACTTCTGAGTTTTTCACTTGTGTCTTGTTATTCGCGCTTAGCTATACCTGGGGCAAGGTTTGATATCATGCCCTGGGAACAGGTCCGTAACAGTGTAATACATACAGCTGCTTAGTGCAGTTAAAAATAACACTGCCAGCAATCAAATAAAATTCTTCCTATAATAATGTAGCAGATTCAGACCTCTACAAAATGAAAAGAGTTTCACAAACTTCCATTTCAGTACCATAATGGAAGTGTAAATGGTTGTGAAAAAAGCCCAAGCGCTGAGAAAATGGCAATACTGCAGCTAATCCACACTTAAAAGAGTCTACTGGCCCTTAAAAAGTAAATGCGAACCAAAGGAATGTAAAGTGGGATAAGCGCTGTATTGTCCTCTAATAAGTGCTGATGAAAGTGCATATATAATATATATTAACCAGTATATGTAACCCTTCCTAAATTGCTCCAATGGTACCACCCATAAAGGAAACAATAAGAGGGATAAAAAAGAATAGGTTAATGATCATAAATTTAATTAGATATAAAAACACAATGTAAATAGATATAAATATAAAAAACAATGAACACAATGCAATAAACAGCACTGCCACAGCGTGTGACAGGCTCAGATAGAATGGATAGTCTATGTCTGATTAAATTGCAAAGGTATAGGCAATCAGTGCAGTACCCGGGTGGCTGACTTGAAGCGGGGCTGGCCGTGGAGCGATGCCTCTAAGGTGTAGTCCCGGGATGTCTGGGCTCAAACTCGCGATCCTTCCCCGTCCTGGTCACGACTCCCGTGGTCTGCTGCCTGAATCCTGCTCCTTCTACTGACGCGTTTCGGGCGCGACCTGCCCTTTCTCAAAGTGAAGTGGAGCCACAGTGTTTCCCTAAGCTTTAAAAAGCCGCCTAGTGATCGCCTTTAGCCAATCGCTGTGCGGCTATGCAAATTCATCATCACATGATCCCTCATTATTTTTCCATTGGATAAAATGCCGGTGCAATGTAAACAATACAGGCTAGTTAACTTCATACAAATTAGTGCATAGTAAAAATCGCTACCGATCTCTTATTGACTTTATATTGGATAAAGTGCCGGTATAATGTAAACAATACACACTATTATCTCATACAGAATGGTACATAATAAAAATCGCTATTTATTCATGAAAACGAAGTACAAATAGAATATGAGCATATAAATAAATAGTATATACAATAAATATGGGTAATACATATTGTAAGTGATATGATGTGACAATTAAATCCACATATACAAAGGAATTGGGTCCAAATAAAATATGAACACATAAATAAACAAATAATTATAAAATAAAAAACATTTTTAAAGTAACAATAAATGACAACAGAATAAGTGACATACCTTCTTTTAATAATAAGCATTGCATTATATAGTAAAAAATCAAGGACATATAGAGATAATCATTCTTTAGGCCCAAAAGAATAAAATATATCAAATTATAAAATATATAAACATGCCCCCTATTACTAATGGAATAGATCTTATATGGCTAGATTCCACTTAAAACACCAAAGGAGGGGGAGAGATTATCCCCTATAGACCGATCCATTTATAAATCTAAATATATTAATAAAAAATATACATAAATAAAAAGGTAACTACAAAAGTCCTTTGGATTCCCTTACTAAACCTAATAGTGAGGATGGGGTATTATTACATATAACTAGAAGGTGTAGGCTCGACGACACCAAGTCTGTCCTAGCTAACCCTAATAGTCTATATATCAAAATAGCAAACTCCTATTGAAGCCTGATTTAAGCTTATATAAACCATATGCTAACTGAAATAATAATATTATAATATGATAAAGTGTTGGGGGGAGGGAAAGATTCATGGTAATAAATCTGTCTAATATGAGTGGGCTTGATGACGCCAAGTCAGTCCTAGCTAACTCTAATAGACATAGTATAGCAATGGAAAGATATTAGTAATAGGGAGAGACCCAATCCTCCATAATGGGTAAAAATAAGTCATCCCCTATCTAAAGACCAACATAAATAGGTGTACACCACCGATAAAAATGATAAAACAAGGAATAAAGAAGGTTAAAAGCGGTGCGACAAAATATATAAGATCTACCCTGGAGCTAAAACCAATAAAAGTCTATACATATTAAAAAATGTATAAAAAGGTGTATGGAAAGACGTGGAATACCATAATAAAGATGAAATATATTATGTGTATATATAAAGTGACTAAGTGTAATGACTGGGTAATGCAAAACAGTGATTATATATAAATTTAGATTTAGTGAGTGTATATTTAATCAAGAATTAAAATGTATTAGTAGAAGATGGATAGAGACTTCTAAAATCAACAAGTATTTTACTGAGCAACATCACTTACGGTACTTAGTATTCCCAGGAGGTCTCCCTACCCAGTACTAGCCAAGCCCTACCACGCTTTGCTTCCAAGATCAGACGGATTTGGGCGTAACCGGGGTGGTTTGTCTGTAGGTGACTTATTCCCACTTGTTCTTTCTCCAATCCATCGGTGTTATAAACTGTGCATCTGTGAAAAATAATAATAATAATAATAATAATAATAACAATGATAAAATGTTAAAACGTATAATTTACAAGGTTAATTATAAAAACCATTTCAGTTCAAAATCTTGGTTAATACCATTCGGCTCCAGGGTACTTAGATCAAAGATCATTTTCATCTCTGTCTTTGCTAATGTACTATTAATATCCCTCTTTCTCCAATGACCTTTAACACTCTTTATTCCCAAACAATTATTTATGTGTGTGGGGTCTGAACTATGATGTATCCTAAAATGATTCGAAAGTGCGTGGGTCTGAACACCTTTTTGGATGTTTCGTAGGTGTTCAGCCCTGCGTACCTTCAAGACCCTGGAGGTCCTTCCTATATATAGTAGTTTACACGAGCACTCGATCACATATATACAGTTCTTAGTATTACACGTGATGAATGAATCTATCTTATGTGTCCTATTATTACTATATGACTTATATTCCTCTATTTTCTTAGTCGAGGGGTTGGGGGTATAACGGCACATTGCACAATGCCCGCATCTGTAAAAACCTTTGTTATTGATTTTACTTAGTGGTATCTTAGATGGAGGTTCTAGAGCTGATTTCACTAAAATATTTTTCAAATTAGGTGCTCTCCTATATGTAAATTTGGGTCGATCCCCTAAAAATTCTTGTAATTCTGAATCTTCCCTTAAAATGTCCCAATGTTTTAAAATGATATTTTCTATCTCTTTGTAATTGGAGTTAAAATCCATAATAAAGGGAATCTTATCTCTCCCCATGTCATCAGGTATTTTAATCTTAGGGATCAATAGGGAATTCCTATCAATCTCATCAACTTGTCTAATGGTATTCCTTAAATCCTTATAACCCTTCTCACAAAATTGCATAACCTTTTTTTAAAAGTGATCTGTCATGGTCTCTTTTCTGGAACAATTCCTTTTAATTCTTAGAAACTGGCTTTTTGGAATGTTTTGTAACCATTTGTGATAATGGTTACTATTGATCGGAATGTATGAATTCGTGTCTGTTAGTTTGGTATAATTTTGTGTGTGTAATACTCCTCCTTCCACATAAATATTGAGATCTAAAAAATTAATATGGTGCACACTAAAATAAAAATTTAACTAAATGTTAAGTTCATTATCATTCAATAAGTTAAAAACACCTTTAAGGGATTCTTCACTGCCCTCCCAGATAAAAATGATATCATCTATATAGCATTTCCAGAGTACCAGATTCGCCCCCAATAGGTCCACGGCTTTTTCTTCCCATTTTGCCATGAACATATTAGCATAAAACGGGGGCGAATCTGGTACCCATGGCAGTGCCCCTTTTTTGAAGATAAAATGACCCATTAAAATTAAAATAATTGTTAGTTAAAATAAACTCGATACTCTCTACTAAAAAGCCTTTAAAATCCTCAGTCATGGCAGACGATTCTAAAAACTGTTTAACTGCTTCAACCCCTTTCTCATGACTAATTATCGTATAGAGCGATGACATGTCTGCCGTCACCATCACATAACCTTTCTTCCACTCAATAGTCTTTCAAATATTGAGGAGGTCAGTCGTGTCTTTCAAGTAAGATTTAATCTCTTCCATGAAGGGCTGTAAGTAAAAATCGACCACCATAGACAAATTAGATGTCAGGGATCCCACACCTGCTATTATAGGACGCCCTGGGGGGTTAATCAGGCTCTTGTGCACCTTAGGTAGGATATATATTACTGGAATAATTGGTTCCGTAATATAAATGAAGCTTTTTAGTTCTTCTGTGATCGTACCTTTTTTATGATAATTATCATAATAAGTGATTTTAATGCAATGGATAATCTCTCAGTAGGGTCTCCTCTCAACATTTTATACGTAACATTATCTTCCAATTTTTTCAGTACCATAATGGAAGTGTGTCTGTTAGGATTCATATGTCACATATGCAAAAGGGGGAGGAGGGAGGCATGCTAATTGTACAGTAATGGCTTGGTTAAGCCATAACATACTATCTATATTTCCACACCCATTTTAGGTGGGAATGGTGTGGAAATATTAAGATAGAGTGCTGTGATCACCCTGAGTTACGCCAATTTGTATATAGCCTCTTCGACGAGGAGGACATTTGGCATAGTTTGTTTAGGGAGATTCTGGTGCTTACATTTTTACTATTTAACATATAAATAAAAACCATTTATATTGTCAACAATGAAATGTTCACATCTACTTAATTTAAGGAATCAGACAAGTACCACTATACAAGTTTGTCCCTTGACACTACATTAAATCCTTTGATTGAGGAAAGCACTAGAGTTATCTTTATGAGGGCCAACAATCTTTATTTGTATCATTTGGTTCATAGTTTTCTAAAATAGAGGAAACTAAATATGTTACCCCCCAAAACCTAATGCTTTTTTTTTTAATGTGGCAGAAGAAATGGTATCACTTATAAATGTTACTAGATTAAATACAGTTTGTCAAGTCCTATTTAAGACAAATTTGCCATAAAGAATTGTAATAGTACATATGTAATATATCTTGTATCTTATATAAATGCGGCAAGCAATATGTGGTTTGCACCACATATAAGCATTTACCAGCATTTTGCACTGTCGAGTTATAATTGACAGTGATCCTTGGCAATTTTTGAAGTGTTAATTTACAGCTATTTAGCACAAAATCACTGTGAATTATCTGAAAAAATTGACACAGATCGTGCCCCTTAGTAAAATCAAGTATATTACAAATATTGAAAATTGTTTTAAACGTGTTTTTTAACAAAAAAAAAAAGCATACCACCACATTCTTTAAACCCATAGTATGCTGCCACATATAGTACTATAATGCACAGCATGCCCATGTTTAGCAGGGCATGCTGTGCCTTACAGTACCATAAGCGGCAGCATGCCAAAGGTTAAGAGCATGCTGCCGCATACAAAATGACCCCATTCTATAATAAATGTTTAATTGTCCCCCTTTACTATAATAACGAAATAAATGTCCCCCGTTACTATAAGAAATGTTAAAATGTCCTCTGTTGCAATAATAATTAAATAAATGTCCTCTGTTGCTCAAATAAATAAATGAATGTCCTCCATTACAATAATATATAAATGAATGTCCTCTGTTGCAATAATAAATAAATGAATGTCCTCCATTGCAATTATAAGTAAATGAATGTCCTCCATTGCTATAATGAATAAATAAATGTCCTCCATTGATAAAATTAATAAATAAATGCACTCCTTTTCTTTAACAAATATATAATTGTCCACCCCAAAATTATTTTCTTTCAAGCATATATTTAGAGGAAAAATGTCCCCTGAATATATATTTAAAGATTAAATGAGCATATAATATATTTAAACATGTAATCATGCATATAATATTTATTATACGTTCCTCCATGAATATTTAAAAAATAAAAATGTTTACATACTAAACACAATAATCAATACATAATAAATACTGATATTATTCATGCTTTAGATGTCATCAGTGTTGTCAGACGATGTTCGGGACTTCAGAGCTTCACGTTCTTCTTGGTGGGCCACGCTAGGTGCTTCTCTCTCTTTTCGGTCTCCTTCCGGCTAATGACTCCTGTCATTTATGGGCCCCTATTTATACCCTCTGAGAGGACTTGCATAAATAGTCGCCTATAAATGACAGGAGTCTTTAGGAGGGAGACTGAAGAGAGAGGAGCACCTCATGACGCTTAGTAAATCTGGCTATTTATATATATTTTTAATTGTCAAAATCGCCATGGTGATCCTCCAAACAGTGATTATGAAAATGAAAAAGCTTTGTTGATTTTAAGGTGATTTGGCCATAGTAAATCTATCCATTTACATAATTGCTTGTAAATATCGCCAAAAATTACTATTGTCCCTGAAGAAAGTCCGCTATAGGACTGAAACGTTGGACCTTATAAATAAAATTTTTTCCTCATTGAAAGACCTCCAGTGCCAGTATTTCTCGATCTGTGTACCTTTTTCCTCACAAGGCACGTTGGCTATTTATTCTTCCGTGAAGAGGAGTGCCATTTTTTATTGCTATATATATATATATACTGTATGTTTAAGTGTTTAAAAGTCAGTATTTTTAACTACTTGGTTGCTACTGGTGAATTCATCCATTATTAGCATTTTTTTTATTAGTTTTTTCATTGTGTTTTTCATTATACAGTTATAGCATATGGTCTGCCCTGCCTGTGATCTGCTCTGCCTTGTGCTCATGCCTTGAGCTATTTGCCTTGTGCTTTTGTTATTTCTGAGTGCCCCTTCATCCTCCCCTGTTCATTGCCTCACTCTTCCAGTGTTCCATTCTCTACCTCCTATTATTATTTTATTATTACAGTTAATTTATAAAGCGCCACATGGTATTTGCAGTGCCATACTAGTTACATAAACATTACAATTAACAGGCAGGGTACAAATTCATGTGAATAAGGAATATGATACAAGTACAATGCAAAAATAAAATACAGTACAAAAACAGCAGAATAATATGTATGGAAAATTAAGATGCAGAATATGTGAGTAGGAGTAGATTAATAAGAAGAAAGATATTAGAGTAAAAAAGGTGTGAATTAATGAGGATAGGGTAGAGGGGGGATGACAGGAGGGAGGAGGACCCTGCTCATAAGAGCTAACATGCTAAGTGGGAGGGGGTGAACAAACTGGAGACACAGGGATGAAGATGGGGAGGGCAGATAAGCTTAGGTGGAGGAAGGGTAGGCTAGCCTAAAGAAGTGGGTTTTGAGGGAGCGTTGGAAAGATTGGAGGGTTTTTGAATGCCTGATAGATTTGTGCTAGGTTGTTCCAGTGCAGAGGGGTGGTCCAGGAGAATTCTTGGATGCAGGAGTGAGAGGTAGTTATTATCTTGGAGTTAAGGCACTGGTCACCAGTAGAGGGGAGGGGCTGGGTTGGAGTGTGGAAGGTGATAAGGGAGGAGAGGTAGGGAGCGCTATAGGAGGAGAGAACCTTGTAAGCTGTGATGAGGAGCTTAAAGAGAATTCTGAAAGAGAGAGGAAGCCAGTGTAGAGATAGACAGACAGGGTAGGTGGAGGTAGTGCGTTTGGAGAGGAAGATTAGTCTGGCTGTGGAATTTAGTATGGATTGTTGGGGAATGAGATGGACCAGAGGAAGGCCAGAGAGAAGAATTTTGCAGTAGTTGAGACGAGAAATAACAAGAGAGTGAACAAGCGTTTTAGTGGCATCTGTGGCTAACAAGGGTCTGATGCTAACTATGTAGGTGAAAGCGACAGAAAAGTGAGAGGGCACACATGTGGTGGGTGAAGGAAAGTAAGAAGTCAAGGATGACGCCAAGGCAGCAGGCTGCAGTCGCTGAAGACTATGATTTCAGTTTTGTCCATGTTAAGCTTGAGAAAAAGCTAGGATATGCACGAGGAGATGGCTGAGAGGCAATCTGATACTTTGGACAGGGGGAGGAAAGATAGATTTAAGTCTCGTCGACATAGAGGTGGTAGTGAAAGCCAAAGGTGTTGATCGAGAGGAAAAGGGGACAAAGAACTGAGCCCCGGGGAAGACCAACAGTAAGAGGAGTGGTAGGGGCAGAGGAGCTGGGGTTAAAGACAGATAAGGAGCGGTCCGAGTGATAGGAGGAGAATCAGGAGTGTACGGTGCCAGAGAAGCAGAGCGAGTTAAGGGTGGGGAGCAGGAGAGGATGATCAACAGTGTTAAGGCTGCTGATAGATCCAGGAGGGTAAGAAGGGAGAAGTGGCCCTTAGATTTGGCAGAGAGGAGAGCATTTGTGACCTTAGGGTGGTTAGTGGAGTGGAGGGGGCGGTACCCGGATTGAAGAGGGTACAGAATGGAGTTGTCAGTGAGGTAACCGATTATACAGTTGTAAACAAGCCGTTCAAGTAGCTTGAAGGTGAAGGGGAGAAGGGAAATGGGTCAGTAGTTGGAAGGTAGACAGAAAAAAAGCCTGTTGGCGCTTAAAAGAAACAATAGCAGTTATGGGAGGTTTTGCCTCTCTCTCAGATAAAAATTTTGAATCTATTTAGAGGACTATGTTGCTGCTGGTACTAATTTGTATTTTGATATATATATATATTTGATTTAAGTTTTCTATTTTGGATTAGACTGTCATTTATTATGTATTATTGTTCATGTTTAATGGATCATTATTATTATAGTTCTCTAATATTGATTGCATTTTATATAATTTATATAATTTTCTGGTTCTTTAGAAGGATCTTTATCAATTTTACTATTAAAATGTGACTGCTAGGGGCTTTTGAACTATTATTATTTTAATATTATGTTTATTATTACTATCCACTGCAGCTAACACCTATATAATGTAATAATAATCTTTTTTATATGCCTTGCACAAATATCTGTAAAAATGAGGATATATTGTGCAAGGGAAATTCTGCGGTTCTTCCCACATGGGAGGTTACGTCTACTTGGTGGTGGGGTTTCCTTTAAGTGGGTGAACATGTTTTGACTACAAAGGGTTAATCTATTTAGAATGCTAGTAAATAGTTAAAATAACATTGGTAATAAACGGCAACCTTCCAATATAGGTTTATAAAATAAATGTCTATGCATCTATATATTCGTTTTTTTCTTGGCGAATGAACTCCTTGTAATTATGGTATTTTTCTCTATACTAATCATTTTTTGTTTTTATGATATATCTTTGGACTTTTTAAGGAATCTCATTTCTGGTAGTCTGAGTCTGGAACCGCTGTGATAGGCGGGATATAGTAACTCTGGAAACAAAGTAGCCAGTCTACTAATTAATTATTCCTCAGATATGCATCTCCTATTTGTTCAACAACCTGACAGAGTTCCCTACTGCTTTGAGAAAGTCTGCTAGACAGACGAAATGCGTAAGAGGGGTATTTCGTGTGGAGCTAATCATTCATACCACTGCTATTGGAGTGAGATTTAAGACGTTTCTTTAGAGTTTTGGAAGCTGATTTTCTACTTGGCTAAAGACTGTGCACTGCTGATTATTGAAGGGTGGCCACCCGATACTAACTCCTGAATGTGGTGACCGCATATCTAACAAGCCGACGGTCGGATTTCATTTCCTGGAGTCCGGGTAACACTCGTGACAAGTGCCTTCAATCCCCGTTACACAATCTTCATGTGTGATTATTTCTTAAACCATTCATTCATCTCTGTTGATTTCAGCCTTGTTATACAGCTTCATATCCTCCAAGTATTCTGCGTTTTGGATGGATATTTATCAATGCAAATACCATTTGCTAACAGCTTTGGACTGATGCATCCTACTATTTAAGGAATAATGGGCTTGATCCAGAACTACGTCCATCTTCCATAGACGGACGTAATTCAATGAACAATAGCTTTTAGACCGCATATACGCAATCTACGTATTGAAACGATGCGCAGATTATGTACAATAGCTACTACGCATGCGCAGTAGCTATTGTTCATTGAATTACGTCCGTCTATGGAAGACGGACGTAGTTCTGGATCTACCCCAATGTCTTTTTGATTCATCAATCTAACCGTATTTTATTTTTCTCTACTCTAAGTGTATGCTGCATACATTGTGGTTTTTTAATAGTGTTTTTTATTTGCTTCATTTATGTGTTTATTGTTAAAAATTGTGCTTATATCAGGTCGCTGTTTATATGTTCTATCAGCACGAGTCATTAATTGTTTTTAGTAATAATTTCTTTTTAGCGCTGTTTCCACGTTCCTTTTAGTAGTTAGAAAGTGATGTGGGGTCAAGGTTAAGTTTTTTTTAAGGATGGGAAGACAAGAGCATGTTAAAAGGGGTAGGGGAAGGAAAGGGATAAGTTGAAGAGGCAAGATGAGATCAAGTGGAGAGAGGAAGAGACCAGAGAAGGTTAGAGGGGAGAGGATCGAGGGACCATGTTAACAGAGGGGATGACAAAAGAAGGGAGTGGACTTCTTCAGCTGAGGGGAAGAAGAAGACAAATATAAGTAGGTAGCTGTGGAGGAGATAGAAGGGGACGAGAGTAGATGGTAGTGGAGATAGAACTCCTGTTGGAATCAATCTTGGAAGTGGAGTGCTTTGCCTTGCCTATTCCTGTGTTCCTGCATGGACTCCCCCTGGGGGTGCTCTTTCTGTGTGAGTGCTGCTGTGAGTGCCCCAGTGTGCCCAGTCCATCTCTTGTCCTTGTCAGTGTTTGGCATTGTCTGTTCAGAGCTAGTTCCTTCTAGTTCTTCCTTTTCCCACTTTCTCTTCTTCCGGTTCTTAGGTCTCCTTCTCTAACTCCAATTGGTTTCATTCTTCCTCTCCCGCGTGGTGCTTAAGAGGACTGCGACCTGCCAAGTGTCGTGCAGATCAGACTACCCCCACCATCAGGATCTCTAGCGAAGACCAGGCCCTAATTAGACTCCGCACCCTGGTTGTGTTACACGTAACAGATATCACTTCTGGCACAGGAGTAGATTTTTTAATGGGGTAAAATGTTGTCTTATGCAATAGGACATATCTTTTGTTCTATTATTTTTATTTGTTTATACATGTTCAGTCTTTCATTGTATTAGCATTTAATTATTGTTATTCTGATAACTAATATACTTATTGTATACACATAGGACCGGATCTAGAGTTTGAAAATAAGAGAGGAAAGCTACACCTGGGCAAAACTATGTTGATTTTAGGGGAGTCATATTTCATCTTTTGCAAACAGTATTGGATTTGATAGGTGGCGTTTCCTAGGAGCAGGTATTAAAAGAACTTTGAAAGCTAAAAGTGGACAAATCAATGGGACCAGATGGGATACATCCTAGGATACTAAAAGAGCTTAGAGGGATGCTTGCAAAACCATTAACTGAATTATTCAACCAGTCACTAATAACTGGGGTGATTCCAGAGGACTGGAAAATAGCAAATATCGCCCCTCTCCATAAAAGTGGAAGTAGGAAAAAAGCATCAAAAACTACGGACCAGTGAGTCTAATATGAGTAATAGAGAAATTGATGGAAACACTGTTAGAGGAACAATTTGTACGATATCTTAAATCCAGTAACTTAGAGGATCCCAAGCAGCAAAGTTTTACTGGGGGAAGATCATGTCAAACAAATCTTGTTGAATTTTTTGACTGGGTCACTAAAGTATTAGATAAAGGAGGAGCTGTAGACATAGCTTATCTAATCACAGACTTTTAAATAAGCTGGAAACTTTGGGATTGGATTTAAAGATAGTTGCATGGATACAATCTTAGTTACAGGATAGACAACAGAGGGTTGTAGTAAATGGAATCCCTTCTGGGGATGTTTATGTAACCAGTGGAGTACCCCACTTGGACCAGTGCTATTTAATATCTTTATAGGTGATATTGCCTGTGGTATCAAAGGGAAAAATATGCCTTTTTGCAGATGACACAAATATATGTAACACGATAGACATGCCAGGAGGGATGCACAAAATGAGGGATGATCTAGGTAGACTGAAGGAATGGTCAAGAGTGTGACAACTGCAGTTTAATGCCAAAAAATGCAAATCATGCACTTGGGGCACAAAAATTAAAAACTCAATATATCATTAATGTCACTACATGAGGAGGAAAGGAAGCTAGGAGTCATTATTTCATGTGACTTAAAGGTAGCCAAGCAATGTAACAAAGCAATGAGAAAGGCAAGTCAAATGCTTGGTTGCATAGGGAGAGGAATTAGTAGCAAAAAAGAGAAGTAATGCCCCTTTATAGATCATTGGTACGACCTAGAATACTATACTGTGTTCAGTTCTGGAGGCCATATCTCCAGAAAGACATAAATACATTAGAGACTGTGCAAAGAAGAGCAACTAAAATGGTCCATGGCCTGTGTCACAAAACATACCAAGAAAGGCTAACTAAACATAACATGTATAG
>WWET01001120.1:6536-20675 GCA_011038615.1 Limnodynastes dumerilii | reverse complement strand
CCTTATTACTATTATAGGAATCAGAGATATGTCTGAAATACTAAATGATCAACAAAGCAGGATCAGGAAAGAACTGGTAAAACATTAGTATTTCTTATTACTGTACGTTTTCTTTGCTATTTCCTTGGTAACAACTTACTTACAGCAAAGATGCTCAGTGTTTTTCTGAAAGAACTGACACAACTTTAATTACCATTATTTTAGGTTTAAAAAATAATATATTATTATATACTTCAACTGAACTGTAATAATAAAATTTATTTTCTGTACTTTATTTTATGTAAAAAAAAAAGATGAACTAACTGGAAAAAAACATACACTTTTTAATAGCAGTATGACGAAGTATTATACGTTAGCTAAAACTGATATAAAAATTGAATAATGCTTTTGTGTTTTTGAGAGCAAATAGGACAGCTAAAGTACAAGGGCCAGGAAAATACTCTCCACATATCACTGCTATGATTCACAGTTTCCTTAACTCTGGGCACACAGCAGGCAATTTATATCTAATATCTCTTCACCAAACATTCCATGCATCTGTGCTGTAAGTAATGCTGGGTTGCCGACTCTCCCGGAATATGTGGGAGACTCCCGAAATTTGGGCAGTTCTCCTGGTATCCTGGGAGAGCCGGCAAAGCTCCCGCAAGCCCCACCAGCCATCAATTACTACTGTAATCCCTAGCGATGTCATCAAGCCCTGCCCATCCCCTGAAATGCTAGAGATTACAGGAGTGATTGACAGGGGTGGGGCTTAATGGTGCGATTTGCATAAATTGCGGCATTAAGTCCCGCACCTTGAAGAAATCTATGGCTTCCCTCCGGGTTCTCCTGGAGGGAAGCTCTAAAAAGTCAGCAACCCTGAAGTAATGTATATGTACTAATCAGAATACCCAATAAATAAATCAAATGAAAGGACATAGAACTCACATATAAAACAATAAAAAACAAATCCAAATGACTCACTGTTAACACGTGATTCTAGGAAACAAGACATAGATGGCTAAGCATGAAGGGCCGTATTCAGAGCTCCGGGTGCATTGCATATGCGCCCGGAGCTTTCCGATGCGCGCTACTGTGCATGCGCAGTAATTTTATAACGTCATCTACGTTGCTTGTTGCCCGAAAAGTCCAGCAAGGTCCTGTAAAAATATCTGTTTGAAAGTCCTTATCGAGTTCTTACAAAAGGATGTATCTTTATGCTGGATTCTTTATAGGAAATTGCTTAATTCAATGGGGAAGAAGGAATAAAATAAAAGAAACAGTGTGTACCATAGATAAATTTGAAACTAAAATGTTACTTTAATAGATAAATAATTAAAAACAGATATGATAAAAGCAATGAAAGCAATAGTGTTTCCTATCTCATGCATCTACACTGCACACTCCCTCCCTTTGTACCACATGAAACATTGTATTACACATTCCATACTCTGTCACCCCTATACTACACATTTCCTTTACCCATAACCCACCTACATCACACATGACCTCACCTATGCCTATACATTACAAATCTGTCTCTACATTATACATACCTTGTCTGTGCCCCTACACTACACATCACTTCTATAACAAGCCTATATTAAAAATGTATCTCCCTGTGCCCCTACATGATTTATCTCCTTTCCTGTGTTCCTACATTACACATCTCCCTATACCCTCATCCACCATTCACTTACTAATCTTATTTATTTATTTATTTTTTAGATATGGCAGCTAAGCCCCAGTCACTGAAGGACGGGAACCAAATCATGGGACATGAACTTCCACTTCAACAAACAGGTCAGTAGGTCATGAGTATAGGGTCAACAGCATGTAAATGATGGATCCTTCTATTTCAGTGGAATACTGTTCGGTATATGCAACTTTTGTCTACAATATCCTTGTCCTTTGGTTGCCATAAAAATGTCTTGTTGCAGCCACAATCAAACTTACTAACCTGAGATCTACAGTGCCATACTTCTTGTCCAGGAGATCTTTACTACTGTAACCGATCACCTCTGTGTTTTGGCTGAGAAGCCAATAGACTGGCTAGAGTGCAGCCTAATGTGCGTTGCCTCCCAATGCAGCTCCACACCCTAGTGCTACTTTAAACTGACACAAGCAGCGCCATTTAGTAGCTGCTGGCTTCCTGCAGAGATTAGAGAATGGAGCTGTTATCACCCATTAATTTCACATACTCTTTCTTTAGGACATTGAGAAGGGGACATCAGCTCTATTGTCTGATCTCTGCAGAAAGCTGGTAGCTGCTAATGCTGACAAGAGTTAACATGGATCCACAGAGGTGGGTCAGTGATATATTTTGTGTGAGAACCTTAATCAGGCCCCTGGTTTTTCCTATGCCTATAATTAAATATATTTCACAATTTTGTATCCTGATACTGCTTTAACTGCACTTATTGCCTGTTTACTATATTGTGAAATAATCAATGACCTAGCAGTATAAAAAAAGGAAGATGACCAGGCCCAAAGCATTTTTAAACTGAACAGGATGAAAGAGACAGATTCCCCTTAGACCAGCCTGCCTGTGGTTATTACTGTACTAGCAAAACATTATATTATGTTAATATAATAATTTTGTAGTAGTCAGTAATAAATTGCAGTTCCCTTTCAATCTAAAAATGTATGTAGCTGCTTTTTCCTTTTATGGGGTCTAGTTACTAAAGGCGATTTTGGCCAAATCACCTCACTCCTGTTAGTTTGGAGGCGATTTGGCCTCACTATATTCACTAAAGGTAAAGTCACGGGACTTTAGCCTTTAGCAAATTCAACTCGCCAAACATTGCGGGACAAACATCGTCCAGATGATTGACATGCAAACAATACAGCTCCCCGGATTCACTAAAGGTGATTTGTCTAAATCGCCTTTAGATCGCCAGCAAATCACAGTAAACAAATTTGCATGCTGTGTGGGGTGCTTTCAATGAAAGCGCCTCACACATAACCTGAAAAACACATGTCAATCTATTTGACATGTGTTTTTCTCTGTGTAAAAGCCAAGCGCAGCATTCTTGAAAGCCTTAGCCATGCTGTGCTGATAGAACTACAAAGCTCAGCATTGCTTAGCCTTGTAGTCATCACAGAATCAGCATGGTAAGACTTCTAAGCATGCTGCACTGGGTGTGGAAAAAAAAATCAAAGCCCATAATGTAACTGACGTCATCATAAATATAAAAGGCTGCCCCCTAGCGACCGAATGGTCATTAGGAGCGTCACGGAAGAAGAAGCAGGAGCCTGTTCTCGTGTCATGTACCGAAGAGGCAGAGGAGCGGAACAGAACACTGGAGATGCCACTTCTAGCAACCGGAGGACAGTCTGCAAGCAACTGGAGAAGTTTCAACTCATCAAGCAACTCTTCCCAAGAATGATGACAGCAAACTGTGAGTGTCAAATTTTTTTATTATTTTTCTACACCACACAATACATTCAGACACATTTAGTATAGGACACGGTGGCCACCGGAGGTAAGTGCACACATTAGGGGGCATTATTAGTGAGGGAAAATGTTTATTTTACATACACACATATTAATGTCTAACTGTATGTTTTGTGTAGACTTTTTTTTTTCACACAGCGCAGCATGTTTAGAAGTCTTACCATGCTGACGCTGATATGACTACAAGGCTAAGCAATGCTAAGCCTCGTAGTTCTATCAGCACAGCATAGCTAAGGTTTTCAAGCATGCTGCACTTGTTTTTTTTTTTTAACACACAGCGAGCGATGGCAATTTTTAAAGGGCAAATTACCCCTTGCTAAACTGACGATCTCGCGGGTGTTTAAAAAAATCGCAGCTTAGTGAATTCGGTGACTTCACGCTGCAAAGCACCTGTAAATCACAGCAAGATCCAACGATTTGAAATAGCTAGATAAATTTGCCTTTAGTAAATATACCCCTTTTTATTTTTTTTTAAAGCCCCTGTTTTATGTACCACATATATTTACAGAACTTATACCTGTGTGCCTCTTTGATCATAATCATGTATTTAACAGGCATAAATTATTGATCAACAACGTCAATTAATCCCTTGAAAAACCCTAAAAATTATATTTTCTATACCAATAAATCTTATTTATAGATATACTACTCATAAACAACACATTTCAGTTCTATATTAATCAGATTTGCTAGAAATGTGATTGTTTCTATGGTAGCAGTAATCTCTGAGGCCTTGGAAAAAATGATACTTGAAGATTTAATTTAGAGATATCTCTGCTCTTTGATACTCTTTACAGGCTGAATTTAGATAACTGCAAACATATATTCTATCATGATTTGTGTCATATCATTAACAAATGATAAGAACCTCTATTATTGTATATCTGAGCTGATAACATATTACCCAAGCGGGCACTTAAGTGCAATGACCAAGTTACATATCAGCCCAGATCCAAAATTAATAACAGCTGACTTTCGCATGTGGAACAGGTAATTATGAACGTAGCTGACTATTGCTGTTTTCCGATTCATAAATATGTCTCTGACAATGGGGCAGACCCACTCAGGGAACACGGATGTAGATCATACAGTAAGGGCTTGGCTAAGCTCTTAAGTGCATTCCGTATGTGACCCTTCTGCATGTGTACACTTAATGTAGGGTTCTGAACTTAGAAGAGCCATATGTGCAAGGAGAATACGGGGGGAGTGCACTCTGAGGCGAAGGCTAGTGTACATAATTTTGTCTTAATTCTGGATTCAGCCATCAAGTTTAATCTATTGTTTGTCCTTAATATAAGTATTGTTTTGTACATTAAATGCATGTAAGTTTTGTGATGATGAAAATGAAAATAAGGTGAAAATGCTGATGCTGATTATGATGCATAATAATAATAATAATAATAATAATTACTATCAATATTTTAATAGGACTGTACAATAAGAACTGATGCTACAAATCTGTTAATGGTGGTGACATTTTCTGTAATTTTAATTAATGGTTTAGCCAAGCAATCTAGCCAAAGCTATAAAAGCTTGATTAATGGTACTTGCTATGCAACAATTTTGTTCCATTTTTTTTACATTTTCAAAAGCACAGAAATATTAAACTATTATTTATACCTCCAGCTGGTTTTGACTTTGATGGCCTAAGAAAAGAACAATAATTTTTTTTTAGTTTATATAATCCCACTGATAAATGAAAAACAGATAAAGGGGTAGATCCAGAACTCCGCTTGCAATACGTTTCCTCGTGTAGCGTATTTACGCGTACGTACCTTCTATACACTCCCTTTGGCACACCCCTTGAATGTACGTATTTTGTCCGAGATCCGCTTTTCAAACCCTACCCTACCCTACCACGTAACCATGTCATCCGCTCATGTATGTATGTGCAACATGTATTTACGCAGCTAAGCACGCCCATACTGTACACTTTAAATACAAACCCCAAGCACGCCCATACTGTACACTTTAAATACAAACCCCCACCTACATAGCGTATTTCAGACGTATTTTAGACTCACGTAAAATTGGCACGCCCACACGTAAGGATTTACGTGACACATACGTGAATGGCCCATACGTTCACATTTACGCTACGGAGCGTATTTTCTATGGTGCGCATGCGCAGTACTTATTAAATGCGATTTTACGTCTCGTATTTACGCGTAAATTCGCTCACAAGCGTTGTTCTGGATCTGGCCCAAAATTGCTAAATCTGATGACTATCTACGGGAAACAAGTTTGGATTTTTAGAGGGCTTGTTTAATCTACTCAGTAGTATGAATGAAAATAAGTTCAACAATAAAATCTGGTTTTGCAAAGGATTTTTTTAATTTTTTATTAAACTTTTAAAGAAGTATATTAATAAATCACACACTGACTTGTTAAAATAAATACATTTTGTTTATGCCTCATATAGACAAAAAGTTTGAGGACCTCCAGACACGGCTGGATACTACACTGGCTAAAATTGATGCCAATTCAGTCTTCATTACAACCCTAGAGCAGCGACAAAGTGATGTGGAGCATCAATTCCATAATACTCAAATTTCTCAAACAACTCAAGCTACATCAATTCAGGCCTTGATTGACAAGGTAGACAATCTAGAGAATCACCACCAATGCAATAATTAGCATGTTGTAGGTATACCTGAGGTTATTAGGACCTCCAGACACGGCTGGATACTACACTGGCTAAAATGCCAATTCAGTCCTCATTACAACCCTAGAGCAGCGACAAAGTGATGTGGAGGATCAATTCTATAATACTCAAATTACCCAAACAACTCAAGCTACATCAATTCAGGCCTTAATAGACAAGGTGGACAATCTAGAGAATCACCACCAACGCAATAATTAGCATGTTGTAGGTATACCTGAGGTTATTAGGGGTCCACAGCTGGAATACTTAGCAAATACGTTACTAATGGCTTTGGGGATTGCAGGGGAACTGGGTGACCCTCATATTGAAAGAGCCCACAGATTAGGCCCAGAGCATGAAAACCCTAACAATAAACCACACCAATCATTGTCAAATTCCTAGATTTCCACAATATGAAATCTCCACAATTTATTACACAAGATAGGAGAATCCTGATATTCCAGAATTTTTCTGCCACTGTATCGCAAAAGCCGAAGGAATTTTCTGAGATCTGTACAATGTTGCATAACCAAAATAAACGCTTTGCATTAATGTTAGAGTAGTGAAGCTCTGGACGGGGCGCTTCCATGTCCAAATGGATGCTGCCTATAATTGCACAAAAAATGGGGCTTCCCTCAAATGCCCCAAATAAATAATAGCAAGTAATATGTAGTGTGCAATGGCACTTCACATAAGGATTAAAACAGTTAACAGATAGTTATACTATCTACAAATAAAATGTAGATAGTATAAACTTCTGGATCACCGTGGTATCTATACAGTCAAACCAGTGTAGAAGAATGCACAAAAATAACACAAAGAATGCACAAAAATAACACAACCAATACAGATGATCAACCTGTATATAGCGATGCATAAACTATGGAGATAGAAGTCAAACAGTACACAGCCCCTGTAAATACAGAATTTGACAAGTTTTTATGGTGATACTTAGAGGTCCATACAGTATTAATAATGTCCTAATGAGGTAACCACTGCAGGGTACGAGTCTGGGTTTAAGTTTGGATGAAAAACTGCAGTATAATCTGTAGTGTCCTGGCCAAAGACCATACAACAGAACAAATCAATAAGTTCCTATAGTTCCAAAAGTTCCAAGCCAATATGGTTCTAGTTGAAGCTGTTTATGTTGGTGTGTATCGCGTCGGCAGTTGTACAACAGTTCAGTATACACAAAACGGAAAAGAGGTACCTTACGTTCTGTCAGGCTGGAGATCCTATGGCCTCCTGTGGTCCTCACATGTGGGAGTCTCTCCCCTGTAGAACCAATACCCATGTGGAACTAAAACTGCTTCTCTGGTGGCAGCTTCGCCGATGGCAGTGGCCGGAGTCCACGGCGCTCACTGCTGTTTCCGAGTTGAACGGGAACTTTGTGACTGTGTCATGGGCTCTGTGAGCTCCTTGATTGTGGACGATGTCACTAGGATGAAAGCATGCACTCCATCTACGTGCACAATAGGGGAAAGTGTTTCAGCTCGGAACGGTGAATGGATATGATGCAGAGATCTCTGTGGTAATGTACCGGGTAACCCACACATTTCAACCCAAGGTGGGCTTCGTCAGGGATGAAAACACACCATTGTAATTGGTAGGTTTTCTCCTCGGTCTGTCTGTAAATATATATATGCATATAAATGCATTAATGTATCCATCAAAACTGAGGGTGATTGACAATGGTCAAACTCTATTTTGCACTTGCCCAAAAGCTGCCAAGAACTACTTCTCACAGCAGCGTTCTCCCGTGAGACCCCAAGTAGATCCCTGATTGATGTAGTCCTATGCTACTATTTCTTATTGTCCATCTGTAATTGTATTCATGACTAACTTCAGTTGAACAATCTGAAGGATATACCTTCCTAGTTGCTTGAACGGGTTCTAATTGTTCCTGTCTACGATTTAAGTGAGGTTTTTCTTTATCTAAGGGCGTGCCGTGAATGATGCGGTGCCTGCTTTTCAAATTGTTTAATTGTTCAAAATTTTTTAAAATTGTTCAAAAAGGCACTCAGATGGATTTTTTGCATTACTAATTTTATTTATCAATACTTTGCATTCTATGTTAATTGTATCTCACCATGTTTCAGTCTGTTTCTTTGCTTCTAGCCCAGGGGATATTAACTATATGTCAATTGTTTTCTCTTCAATTTCCCTGCTGACTGGAGAGACATTTACCCCTCTTGTATCAAGTTGGTAACTGCTACAGTTATTTCCTGTGGTAGTGAGGTAGGATGGCTGCGTCATTGAATACACATGCTTCTATTACTATACTCTCCCCTTTAAACATATTGGGCAGTATTCAGACCTCCGGCCTCATTGCATATGCGGCCCAAATTTACTGATATGAACTACTGGGCATGCGCAGTAATTTTGTTACGACATCTACGTTATTTTTGCAACGTAGATTGCGTACACGCGGTCTTTAAGATGCATATGCGGCCGGAGGTCTGAATACGGCCCATTATCTTGGAATGTTGGTGGCTTAAAAAGGTACTGAATCACATAAAAAATTTTCGCTCAGATATAATTTTTTTTGCAAGATACACACACCAAAACTAGGGGAGTGGGTATACTTTTTAGCCGTTCCCTTTATTGCACTGTTGGGGACACTGTGAGTGATCCCAATGGACGAATTTTAATAGTGGATGTAGAAATTTATAAAGTAAAATATACTTTAGTTAATGTCTATGCTCACCATTTTATGGGTAACCTGACTTAAACCTTAGCTCAAAGACATAATTTTCCCCTCATAGTAACAGGAGACTTTAATCTAGTGTATGATCCTCTCATGGACAAATTCCCCCTGCTGGAGACTGATGCACACCTTTTCTCCTACACATGGCTTGACGGATATATGGAGAAAGTTGCACCCCACTGAAAAGGACTTCTCCTTTCACTCTGCAGTTTACCACTTTTTTTCTAGCATAGATTATTTCTTGATTTCTGATACCTTGGTCTCCTATTCCCGCAGGGCCTCAGTCCCTGACATTATGATTTACGACCATGCCCCAATTGCCCTTAGCTTAAATTTTTCTACCCCTATGTATTGTGATCGCATCTGGTGTTTCCCCGGCAATCTTTACGATAGAAAGAACTTCAAAGAATTCCTAGTAGGTAAATGGTCAGATTATGTCAACGATAATGTTGACTCCATTGACCTTCCCATGCTTTTCTGGGCCGCTTCTAAAGCGGTCATGCGTGGCCACATTATTGCATATATGACAAAACTTTATCAGGATGGTGAAGCCAAATGTATGCAATTGAGCATGGATATGCGCACAGCTTACGAACGCTATCCAGCCAATCCCTGTAATACCACCCTAACTAAATACAAGTGCTTGCGACAGCTTCTGGAAGATTATTTGTGTTCTCAGGCTAAAACTAATCTAGACTACAATATTACAAATGGGGTAACAAAACGGGTAGACTCCTGGCAACAATGGCTAAATCACACTCCCAATGCTACATGACGTCCATAAATCGCCCCTTATCTCAACAACCTGTGACAGCCACAGACAAAATTCTTTCTCACTTTGAGCATTACTTGCGATTTCTACTTAGGCCACCCAGTTGATGTTAATCTCCAAGATACAATTATACGAGAAGCTAACCTTTGCCCCTGACTTTGTTTGACTAATTAGATACTTCTTTACTGCTCCCTCGACTTGTTTGCTAATTAATGGGCTCTGTAGCAATAATATCCTAATGGAGAGGGGCACTAGACAGGGGTGTCCACTGTCCCTGTTACTTTTTAATCTTGCGATAGACTCACTACTAAGAGTCCTGCAATCTTGGCCTTCTTTTACTGGCATTCACATCAGCACCCATGGTATCGGCATTTACTGATGATCTACTTTTGTATGTTAGCAATCCAAAAGAATCTCTTTTACAAATCTTAGCAAAGATAGAGGACTGTGGCAGGATGTCGGGTTTTCACATCAATAAACGCAAGTCAATGGCCTTATATCTCCGGTGGGGGAGTGTGTGTCCATTCTGGGGTAGGGACATTACTATTCAGTGGGAACAACATTCTTTCACCCATTTGGGGATTATTTTGCCCAAAAATCTGGTCAAATTATATAACTTGAATGTTGATCCTTTGATTAGGGAATTATCGCAGGATATTAGCGGATGGGATAACTTGCAGTTGTCTTACTTGGTTCCGCCACGTCTCAGAAAAATGATTTCATTCCCCAAATTATTATATGCGTCGCAGTCTCCTCCCATTATCCTGTCTAAAAAGGATACTCAAACCATGAATGCCCTTTTCGACACTTCATTTAGAAAGAAGGCAGGCCTTGAATCAGTCTACGGAAGCTGTGTCAATCCAGGGAAAACGGATGAATAAACTTTCCAAACATAACTGATTACAATTATGCTGCTGGTTTGAGATAACTTCTGGATTGGCTTTATGCCCCTTAAAACTATACATGCACCTCTTTGGAAAAAGAGTTTTTGCGTCCAATTGTGATTAAGTATTATCTACACCAAGACGACCAGGAAATGCCTGATCTCCTAAAGGATAACCCATTTTTATGCAACAAAAGATGTATCTGACATATACTATACTATATGTAAGCAGCATCCCAAGGGCAAGTGCTTTCGTCAGCAGCCATTTTTAGTATTTTTAACACATTTTTATTTTTTTACACACGTGATGGGGGTTTACCAAAGCAAAGTGAGTGCCGAATTCTATGAAATCGACACTCACCCCCATCCAAATTAATTCGGGAGAGTTGACAGCAAATATCTGGCAATTTACTAAATCTCTCCTTAGTAAATCCAGAGATTTGTATGTCACTCATGCAAAAAATCGCCAGAGCGATTTAACCACTGGACTCCTCTCTGGCGATTTGGGGGAAATTTTGCTTTAGTAAATCTGAGACTTGTAAATTGCTGGTAAAGTAATTCAAACTCAGGTGATTTGAAGCAAATCACCCTTAGTAAATGAGGCCCCTGGACTTGAAAAGCTTTACTGGACTGGACTTGACCCGGCCTGGATCTAGACTTGACAAGCTTGACTGGACTGGACTTAACCAGGACAGGATCTGGACTTGACAAGCTTGACTGGACTGGACTTAACCAGGACTGGATCTAGACTTAACAAGATTGACTGGACTGAACTTGACCAGGACAGGACCTGGACTTAACAGACTTGGCTGGACTTGGACTTGACTACGACAGGACCTGGACTTAACAGACTTGGCTATACTGGATTTGACCAGGACAGACCTGGACTTAACAAGCTTGACTGGACTGGACTTGATCAAGCCTGGATCTGGACTTGACAAGCTTGACTAGACTTATATGGCTGGACTGGACTGGACTTGACCAGGACAGGACCTTGACTTGACAGACTTGGCTGGACTGGACTTGACAAGGACAGGACTTGGACTTGACAGACTTGGATGGACTTGACCAGGACAGGACCTGGACTTGACAAGCTTGACTGGAATAGACTTGACCATGCCTAAATTTAAAGAAAATAAAGAAGCCGGTTAACCACTCCCCCTGTGACGGGATAGGTAAGTAAGGACATAAGTCTTTACTGTGTATAATTAGTTATGTGCGGACTTCATTAACTGTGAATTGTTCGTGCTTAAAATGACTTATGATTCAAAGATACGTAACTAAATGCACTGATTAGACTTTGAAAATTAAAGAAATGTTTTTTGCTAAAAAAAACAGCAAGTACTCTCATTAACATATGCAACCATTAAATATCTAACTTGAAATAAGAATAATCATGACATATTTAACAATGTACATACTGTAAACGCATACTGCATGAAGTTAGAAATACAATGATCCACTTCATATAGAGACTTACATAAAATATGATACAGTTAAATATAAGTAAATGTAATGATGTTTGTTCACAAAATTAAAAGTAAATAAAAGTTCTAAATAAACCTTCACAAATTATACACAAATAATGGCAGCTTTACAAGGTTAAAGTCATGCACAAGATGTGAAATTAGCATAAGATTAAATAAACTAGCCTTTATTTGTTTGATTTATAAACACACATTCATTTCTTATAAACACACAGCTGGTGTGGCCTGGACTAAGTAAGTGATGACGCATGGCCTTAAAGCAAAGAATGTGGTTCTTAAACTTACGAGTGGTCGAGATTTACCATAACTTTTCCCGTGCATGTCAGTTTAAAAAAGGCACCCCTACTTGTGAATCAGTCCTAACTCTGTTGGATCGCCCATACTGTACATTAATAGCACGTGTGCTGCTTATTTGCATTAAGAGTCGTGCCCCTCTAGCCATGCATGTGGGACTTGTTCTGTGCTGATGAATGCATCAGTCCTAAGTCTGACGTCCATGTATGTGAATCAGTCGGCCATGGTTTCCGTGCATATGTTTGGGTTCTGGGCATGCACAGTTAAACTGATCGTAAAAATTTGCACGTAGATTCTACACTTACTTAAGTGTAAATATGGTCCTAGAGCTCCACACTGATGTAGAAGCATGCAGGGACAGTTAGACACTGCAGGACAATTACAAAAAGCCCAGAAATATCAGACATTTTGGTGGCAGACTGCACTAGAAGGTTCCAGGAGATTCTTAAGAAAAAGGGGAGGAGATAAGACAAGGGACCTTTGAAGGGTAGCGGCAGTTAGAGTGAGGGGGCTGGTGACAGTTGGCTGGAGAGACTTATACCCCTTTCACATTGCCACTAAAATCCCACGTTTTTTGACAAATTCCCGGGACTAGGCTCAAACTACCCAGGTTGAGTGGCAATGTGAAAGCTCCTGGGGCTCTGCATCCGGGTCTAAATTGACAGGGTTCTAACACGGGGAAAAAGAAGGGGTTTTCCCATGTTCTATCCATGTATGGTGGCAATGTAAAAGGTGCCAGGTTGTTTTCAACCCAAGTGTCTCACATAGCCACTGGATTGGCTAGATTTGTTTACTACTGCTATGGCATTAGATCCCTAAAAAAAGTTTTAGGTAAAGTATAGGCATGCTAATGCTTGTAGTGCTACAAACACCAGCATGCCCAAGGATGCCAGGGCATGCTGGCGCTTGGAGAACCACAAGGCGCCAACATGCCCTGTCATCCTGTGCCACACACAACAAAGTAATGCCCCTCCTAGCTACATAATAAGATATAGGGCTGGCCCTTAACATGAAAAAAATACTTAACATTTAATGCCCCTAATATAAAAAAATTAAGATTTAACACCCCTATATATATATATATATATTAAATAAATTCAACACATTAACATTATTAATTATAAGAAGTACTTACCAACTTGAATGGGATCCAATCTTCTAAGCTTTTAATCCATGGGAGAGGTCTTTGTAAAAAATGGGATTTCCCATGCTGGCCAAGGGTATAAATATACCCCAATGACACCAAAGCTGTTATTAGCGCCGGGATGTCCTGCTTGCAGGACATAAGTATCATCGCTCTCAAGGGTTTTTTTTTGCAAAGACCTCCCCCATGGATTAAAAGTTTAGAAGATCGGATCCCATTCAGGATGGTAAGTACTTTTTATTATTAATAATTTGTGGCCACAAACTTTATGGGTCATAAAGTTAATTTGTCACTGGTCTGATATTTTATAAATCAACAATAATACAGTTCTTTGGATTAACATCTTGATGCACTTGGCACTTTAATTAGATTGCACAAGCCCTTAACAAAACGGTTAGCAATTACCAGCTGGGACAGTAAGTAAACTCATCTGATTTACTGGCTAACATAAAATGGAGAATACCACATGGACACCGGTAAATATATTTGGAAATTGTTTCTAATCTTTGCCTTGAAGCTGATTGCCTGAAGTGGAATACCATCAGTGCGGTGGATACAACGGCTAAAAGACCACAAGGACATCAGTCTATAGTGCTTAACATCTATTGAATGCTATCTACAGACTCTGGTCCCAATGCGGTGAGATCTCTGATATTATTTTTTTATTTATTCACCTTCCTCCTTCCACAAAAGATTAAATCCTGAAAGTGTGAATTATTTTTCAACATATTCATCTACAGGGCCGGTGCAAGGTCTCTGGGCAGAAGAGGGG
>WWET01001119.1:426545-439885 GCA_011038615.1 Limnodynastes dumerilii | reverse complement strand
CGCTGGCAGAGGGTATATATATACCCCAATGACAGTAGAACTGTCATTAGCGCCGGGATGTCCTGGCATAGTTTGTGTCATCTGTATAGGGTTTGTTTTTTTGCAAAGACACCCCCCACGGATTAAAAGCTTACAAGACTGGACCCCCATCAGACCAGGTAAGTATTTTAATATTTTTTTATGGGCATCTTATGGGCATTTTTATTTTTATTTTTAGAGGGACACTTGTTCCATTATTTAGAGAGTCATAAAGGGGCACTTGGGGCATATTGGCATATTTCTAACGGGAACTTGGGGCATATTGGCATATTTCTAACGGGCACTTGGGGCATATGTTTTTATTTATAGAGGGGCACTTGTGGCATAGTAGTTCTACAAGCGCTAGCATGCTTGTGCCTGTAGTTCTACTAGTGGCAGTATGACCTGTCGGCTGGTAATTTATTTAGTTATTATTAACATAGGTTGCGGCAGTGGGACAGGCGAGGGAAGGGGTTCATTTTTAACTAAACAGGGCTTTTTTTTAAACATTTTTTTTTCAGCTCCAGTGAGCTGCTCTTACGATTCCACAAGCCCTGAGCTAATCGTAGGACATCCAGCAGACTGGTGTGCACGGAGTATTTAAATGAGAAAAGCAAAGCTTTTCTCATTTAAATATCCTGGCACACCCCTTTTTAAAGGCGGAATCGGATGCTGGCGGATACCATAAACTCCGCCAGCAATCCGACTTCCTTGCGCCTTTTGCGCATGCGCAGTTGCACTAAATCACCTCGCATCCGTGTGAAATTCACACGGATGTGTAGCTCTGAATCAGGTCCTGTGTCCTTTGAGGTGAGATGGCTGTCTTTATGTATATAATTTGTTTTATTGCACTCACAGTTCTTAGAGAACGTTATTGTTTTCTATGGAATTTATATGTAATAAACTTATATTTTTAACATATTACACTAGATTTTCCTTATCTCCGGTTTTTACATGATCCATTATGGAGGAATAAGAATAATATTTAAAAAGGACCAAAACTAACGTTTTCTGTGGTATATACTGCCTGTCATCTGATTGTAATTACTAGTGCCCCAACAGTGGCATTTATATTTGTGTACTGTACAGTGTGGAACTAAATTATACATAATCAGAGCTTGTAAGTCCATCTACATACAGTATATATCTTTTATTTATTTATTTTTTTTACAACATATACAAGTAGTAGCATGTCGTTAAAAATATATTCACAAAACCACTAGCAGCCCTGACTATTCACAAAAGGTGGCAGATGTCATAACAAACATGTCAGAATGTCTGGTTTAAGGTTGTTTAACACTTCCTGTGTTTCCCATTTACTTCTTTATGTCTTGATTCTTGTTTCATTAAAGCCAGCATAAAGAACAGATGAACCCTCATCAACACTCTTATCCTCTATTAGAATTCCTTACAGAGTCACAGGTTTCTAAACTTGACCCACCCCCAACCCTTCCACATTTTTGATCTACCAATAGATAATTCCTGTCTAGTGCATTATAGTAACAAAATAACAACAATAATAAATAAAATGTTCTACTAAAAATTATGTTACAATATTCTTTAAAATTTTTATCCTTCAATGATCTGATCTATTTTAAAACAATATATATAATTGATAAATAATACCGTGTTCAGATTGCCACTGCCTAAAAAGCCAGCTTTTTAGGCAGTGAGCAAAATTTTGAAAATTTGAGCCTGGTGCGTGGGGTATTAATAAATTATTTCTTGATAATGATCATCTTGAATAACAAAATAATACCATGTCCTTTCAAGATGAATTTTTCACAAATGCAAGTAATTATTAGTTCAATATGCTGATGTAAAACTAATTTTGGACTTCATAAAAAGTGGACAGGGCATAGATTAAATGTGGACAATATGGTCATATATGTTCAGGCTTTGTACTTATCAGGTGTAAGGTTATTTTGTACTAATATAACATTTGTAAAATGCTGAGTGATAACAGTTTTACATTAACATTAATATTCCATAATTAATTCTCAATGACTGTGTCCACTACCAGCAATACTGTCAATCACATGTAAACCTATGGTTAGCCACAAAGTAAACTCAAGCCATTTCTGTTACTGAGCTAGGACCAGAATGGAAAGCATTAGGGAATAATATGGTATGTTTATGTACAAGGGGAGATATAGCTGCAAATATAAGGCTTTCTTACATAGCAAATCTTCAATAGTTTAAATTTCATTTTGCACAATGACAATTAGTGTACAGTAATTCATTTACAGTATATACAACCTGCTGTAAAAAAAAAAAAGTTAAAACTGAGACTTATTGAGATTGTAATGTCCTGTACAATATAGTGCATACAATGCTAGGCTATACTATATAATATAATACTGGGCTGTAACATTTATTTCTTGGAATAGTCTTATTACTGAAGCCATAAAGATTAATTAATAATATGAATTGAATGGCTTGTGAATCAAACTAGTTCAAGGCTGAATGAGCATGGCATTCCTGGTATGTACTAAGGGAAGCTGGCAAGCCACCAGATTCTAGTCTATTAACGTCTATTTAAAATGGGCTCTTCCCAATTCTCTAAACATCATCCTATTAAATTACTCTGCAGTATACTCAAGCCTAGGGTCATTTAAATATTAGATTTATATTTACTGATCCTAAGATACTATATCTATGAAACTGCTTTTAATGGCTCCTCTAAAAAATGTAAGGGAACTGTGAATATAGGTGAAATGCCAGCTGTGTTATGAATCCTAATGTACATGACCTACAAAATTTTTAATTTTAATTTTTTTTAAATTTTTTTAGAGAAAACATTTAGAGTGCAGATAACATTTCTTGTAGACAGGAACAAAACATTTTCTAAAATTGCTGAATAGTAGTGAATTTAAACTGCTTTTACCATTTTTTGTAGTGGCACAATAAACACTGTATTGTGTTTAACAGGTTAAATGTTCTAGAAATTTTTGCAAATCCATTCACCAATATGTTGTTGTGGAGAATACTTACTGAACACATCTCCCCGTTGTTTCCCTTGGTCTTCAATTTTGTTGTTCTCTGGCACTGTAGTGAAGAAGATTGGGGGTGCTGTTGATGTACGTATGACAGCAGTAGTTGTTGTTGGCCTTGTCACTGGTTGTGGAGGCCTTGTTGGTGGTTGTGGAGGCCTTGTTGCTGGCTGTGGTGGTCTTGTTGCTGGCTGTGGTGGCCTTGTTGCTGGCTGTGGAGGTCTAGTAGCTGGCTGTGGAGGTCTAGTAGCTGGCTGTGGAGGTCTCGTGGCTGGCTGTGGAGGTCTCGTAGCTGGCTGTGGAGGTCTCGTAGCTGGTTGTGGAGGTCTTGTCGCTGGCTGTGGAGGTCTAGTCACTGGCTGTGGAGGTCTTGTTGCTGGCTGTGGTGGCAGCCTTGTTATGGGATTGGGTCGTGTCACAGGCTTGGTTGTAGTCTTGGGTGTTGTTTTGAAATAAGGTTTTTCTGTAATAAAGGGTGAAGGAGGCCACTTAGGGTTTCTGCCACCAAAGTCTGGGATTCTGTTGCTGCTTCCTTCACTACCACTCAGTGTGCTGCCATTTCCCTTAATTACGTTTCTCATACTATCTTTACCTGGCAGAAAATTATGTGGACCTGATGGGTCAATCATAACTCTAGGAATAACTGCAAGAGACAACAAAGTACAATATTAGGAAATGTTTAATTTTATTTCTCGTGCCCCAACAGCATCTATTCTCCAGGTTCTAAAGTAAATGTAATTTACAAGTTAGACATGAATATTTTGGGGGTTTTGATCTTTTACGTTTACTATTGATATATTTCTGCTCATTGTTTATTGCACTTTATATTTTCAATACCTGTTGCTGATAAACTTTAGAGCAATATAAATGATAATGGCCATTCTTAGCAGTTGGGGGGCCTGGGGAAAAGGATCCTTTTAAACCCCCTGCTCCCTCCAGCACATGTACAGGTTGAACGCCATCCTGCACATATGAGGAACAGTGACTGAATTAGGCATGTGCTGACTGATGGCTGTTCGGTGAATGTTCAGAACATCTGCTGCTAATAGCTTAGGTCTGTTGCATCCATAATTGCCTCAGACCCACCGCTACAGCTTTCTCTACTATTCCCTGGCATCTTCAACTTCAGGTACAGAGCTGCGGCTACAGAATAAAATTAGTGTGCACCAGCCGCGGCACCGGACTGTCTTCTAGCAGGCGGTCGCAGATTTGTATCTCAAGTTGATGAGGGTAAGGCCCTGGTGCCCTGGTTCTAAGGCCTTAAGAGTGGCACTGTACATAATCATTAATTGTTTTTTAGTATCAGTATGGAATGAATGTTCCAGAATTATTCGTTAAAACACACTTTTTTTAAATTATAGCGAGTAAAATCATCTAAAGCAAAGTTACCAGTAATGCAGGTATACAGAGGCACTAACCAGCACCAGCATTTTTGAAGAAAGATGTGTTTTGGCTTTTTAGTTTATGACATTTTTCTAGTTTTTCTAATTGAAAATGTCTATGAACAGTATTGGATGTACATTTACTAATAAAGTCATATAGTGCCATACAGTGCAAATAAACAGTATATAAACCAATGTACTTTCAGTAGCAGCCTACCAATAATTTGCAAACGAATGCATTTATGTTATGTTGATTATAACACTATCCACATAAGTACTACATACACTGATTATTGTAATGAAAACACTTACGTGTGCAGTCTGCTCCATTGCCTCGGTAGCCTTCATTGCATTTACATTTGTAAGACCCTGGTGTGTTGTAGCATCTTGCATAGTTACTACACTGATATTGGCCAGTGTAGCATTCATCAATATCTATCAATAGAAATGTATCAATACACAGTTATACAAAAGCAATATAAATATAAATGTCCAACAAATACCCCAAATCAGATCATACATATGCTGATGCCAAAGGTCACAGAATAATATTTCTGTTTTCTTCTGTGTAAGTATTTAGGACATCAGATATACATGTGAGGGAAATTATTGGTCTTATCAGGTTTAATCCTAGTTTTCATTATAGTGACTTGTATGAACAGAGCTATTATGGCTCAGAAACTGAAATTACCAAGAGGTCTACTAGCCCCAATCTTATTATCCCTGCTGCCACCTCCACAAACATGAACACATACAAAAGTAAAATGGGCTGGATCCAGACTTAAGAAGGAGATTGAAATTAAAGGCCTGATCCAGACCTACGCCAATAATACGCCCTTGTGCGTAGCATATTTAAGTCAGCGTACCTACGAAGCACTCCCCTCGGTCGTCCGTATTTATGCCATCTTACGCCGACCAAACCCTACCTTAACTTTTCTGATCATAACCGCGGGCGTCCATAGGCTCCTTGCATATTTACTAAGCTAAGAAAGCCCATACTGTATGATTTAAATGCCTCACCCTGCCATCGAAGCGTAATTACGGGTTTCCTATGACTGGCATGCCCCTTCGTGCGTTGTTTTTCTGAAGCTGGCACGCTCAAGGCTCATACGCTCAGCGTTTCTATGAAAAGCGTAAAAACACAGGCGAGCATAGATCTGGATCTGCCCCTAAGAGAGGAAAGATACTCCTTGGCTAAACCATGTTGATTACAGGGGAGTCATATTACATCTGTTGCAAACAGTATTAGAGTTGAGAGGTGATGTTTCCTATCCCAAGTCTAAATAACAGTGTGATAGTAACGCTGGTCAGTATCTGTGTGCAGTAAGCAATTCAAAGATATATCCCTGCATGCAAAGAATACAGTTAACTTGGCTCCCCCTGAAATCAACATGGTTTAGTTCAGGAGTAACCTTCCTCTCTTATTTTCAAGCTCCTTCTTAAGTCTGGATTCAGCCCAATGTTACTAAAAATAACATTTTATAAAAAAAACAAGAACCTTACTTACCAAAACACTGGTATTTCCCATGAGCGTGCACTAAGTCATATCCAGGATAACATTTGCAAATATAGCTTCCAAACGTGTTGACACATTTTCTAAACCTGGGACACACAGCTTTCCCTGTGGCACATTCATCAACATCTGCAGAAGAGACGTGAAAACACACAGGCTTTAGCAACGCGTCCCAATTATCCAATACATAGAAACATGATTAACCTTCATAAATACATCAAATGAATATGTTATGGCAGGAGAACACTTACCTACACAAGTTCTCCCATCTGGTCCTAACTGCAAGCCGGGAGACGGACAACGACACCGGACCTCTCCTTTCACTACATCGCAGCCGTATTGACAATTTGCCATGGAGCAAGTATGAGCATCTAGAAGAAGATGGTAAATTTACTTATATGATGAGCAGCAGAGGTTTGTGTAGTACTAATTCATTATTAAATATCAATGTATCACCTAAATTTCTTTCCCCTAGTGTTCCCCCCTTTCCTTTTATCCCTTTTAGTCCCTTTTAGTCCCTTCTCATGAGTAACTTAGACATCATTGAGTCATGCTGCAGAGAAGAGGGAACACTGCAAGTGGTACACTTACCAATGGTAAGTGGCCTAGACAGTGCTAACTGTCAGATTGCACTAAGTTCCTACAGGAGTAGTTGAGCCATGAACATGCTATGAAACAGTAAAATGCACCACTGGCTCCTTGCACTTTGTGAATGCACATGTGCGAAAGCCATGTTTCAAGTACAGATCAGGATCTTCAGGTCCAGAAAACTGTGCTGGCTCTTCATTCCCTGCATTTCTGCTGGTGGGGCAGTACAGGCTGCTTGAGGATGCTAGCGAGAGGGATGATGTAAGCCCATAGTACAGTGAGGGAGCACTAAGCACCTCTACACTGTCAAGACAAATGTGTTCCCATTTTATGTGAGGACGCATCAAAAAAAAGGTATGGACAGCTCGGAATGCTGCCCACAGTTTTTGTAGGCCAGTCAGAGAAAAAACGATATTTTGTTGAGCTAGTGAATATTTCTTGTATTTCCTTATATTTGGTATCTTGATGCTGTAATCTACATCTATGCTCCGTAAAACTTAAGTTATTTGGCACATGTGACAAGCACATAATTTACTGAATACTAAATATAACCTATTTTGTAAGCTTTTTGTGCACGTTCATGGTAGAAGCTACAGAATTTTGGCTCCGCAGGTAAGTATTAAAATGTTTATGTCTGGGTACACAGTGTTCTAATATCCAACAAAAATAACTCTGTTTTTAATCCAACTCTAATATATTTACTTAAATATAACCAGCACAAAGTAGCAGTGAAAGGAAAAACTACTAGTACCAAGCAGAAAATGAGAACAAGGAGAACAGAGGTCTGTGCCAGCAGTCATGCATTGCAATAGATCATCAGCCAGTAATGAGGGAATAACAATGTGAGATTGTTATGCTGGATGGCATTGACATACTTGAACACGATCCATCAGGCATCATCATGTATCCATTCAGACAATAGCACTTGTAGCTTCCATATGTATTCATGCATCGGTACTTGCAAGGACGAGGCTTCAGTCCGCATTCATTCAGATCTGCAGTGCAATGGAATGCAAAATGTATTAATGAACACATTTCCTTTTCTTCATGATCATATTTAATACCATAGCATTGAAATGTAACTTGATTTAAAAAATTTAAATACCCACGTATTTATATTGTAGTTATCATAGTAATTGTCAGTACTATGTACAATGCTGTTAGATGAGAAATGCATGATTTTGTTTTTGTATTTATCAACTCTTTCAGGACTTATCACTTCCCAGCAAAGGTGAATCGGACAAAAATCTTACAAGGCATTAGAATTAGGAATTTATTTGTATAGTATTGGTCATTTGGATATTGTTAATATTTAGGAGTGGTTACTAGGGTGCTCTCTTTATTGAGCAGCAATCATTGGGATGCAGTGGCGTAACTAACGTGGGTTTTGTAGGGCTCGTGCCCCAGGTTCCGATGGCACCCAGCTGATGTGGGCGCAATCGGAGCCTTAGGACATGGGTCCTACAAAACTCCATTCAATAACTTTATGTAATACATTTTTTTTCAAATTTGGGGCCCCAAAATTAAGGTGCTTCTTATACATGGGAGAGTCTTATACATGGGGAAATGCGGTAATTAAATCTCTCCTTTTACTAGAAATTACAATCTACATTACAAAAAATGTGCAGCAATACACTGTGTACAGAAGATGCAAAAATCTTTATCGATATAGGGTAAAGTTCACCTGCAAAATCAGTCCAGTTTCATTCCTCTTTGTCAGAATTGTCATTACTAGTAAGTCTGAATTATCATTATTATTATTATTATTATTATTATTATTATTATGATTTATTTATAAGGTGCCATAAGGTGTCTGTAGCATTGTACAAAATACAAGAACAAAATACTGTACAGACATACAGGGCAGGGATGGACAGCATAGTACTTAATAAAATATAATATAAATTAATATAAATATAAAAATATCACAAAAATACAATAAAGTGAAGGAGTGAGATGGCTGGATGGGTTGTAATGGAATTTATTTGGTTTATGATTGCAGTATGACTCAAGCCTGATGAGTCGTGCCTTTACTATTAGACTATTTGCAATTTTTCTGGAGATAAATAACGGTATTCAAACAATTGAGTTATTATTATTCAAATAGAAGAATCTTCACTGAAAACACATTTATTAGGTACCATTAATGGTATATGTAACATATATGTGTCTGGAAGTACTGTATAAATGTATTTATATAAGAATATTTAATTAAGTTTGCAGCAAAGGAGTGAGATGGCTGTATGTACAGAGTATTAAGTGTTGTATTTCTGGTAATACAGAAATGAATTTCAGCCTTCAAGTGCATTTTACCAACATTTATTTCACCATTATTTGATCCTAAAATATGTGTTAATTTGTATGCAATGGGAAAAGTGTCCTTAGGGAAGAAGGACAAATCTTTCAAGAGGAAATGAACTGATTGGCATTAATGCTGTGTGTCTTCCTTAATTTGCAAGCGAGATGCAATTACTGTCAGCGAGTCTCAGCAAAAATATATAGAGCCTGGAAGAATTAAGTGATATCCTTTAGTCATGATCCAGTATCTTCACTCTTTAGAAATATTACACACAACTACAACATTTTAAATATAGACATTGGAATAAGCTCTAGCATATTATGTAGGTGGACATAGTACAATAAATGTCTTAGGACCACTGTCTGGTTTGCTGGTACAACCTATAGAGCATGACAGGTAACAGAATATCTCGACAACAGCAAGATTTAACATCACAAAAAAACGTATAAATTACAGCATCTCTACCAATTAGTTAGTTAAATTAATTAGTTAAACTAACCTATTTATTAACAACAAATAATTTATTAAGCACTATGCATTGTTATAAATTTGTATTATTATTATTATTTACTTTATTATTATTATTATTATTATTATTATTATTATTAATCCATTAATAAATCATATACATTTTAATACAACTGCTTTTAAGGAACATTATGGCTGGTTGTATTATATTCAACCGAATAAACCCATCAGTAATCTGTCAGCCAACTATACTTACAGTTACACTTTCATTGCTGTTTGCTGAAGTTGTAAAGGGGTTGGGGGTCTTATCAGACTTACTCCCATAGGGCCTGATCCAGACCTACGATGTAGAGCTGAGCGTACTAACGCTCAGCATTACATCGTGGGACTCCCCCTGACTCTCCCCCCAAGTCTACCCTAACTTCAGCCGACATAAGGGAGTGTAAATACACAGGGACGGCGGCGTTAGTACGATACCGCCGCCCTCCCTGCCTCATTACTCTCCCTCCCCCCCGCCTACCTGCACTAACCTCAGCGTAGTAATGCTGTGGGACGCCCCCTCCAGCATTACCACGCTAGTGCTACGGATACCCAATCCATGATCGGGCGTTGCCGTAGTTACACCGGGCAACATCTGCCCGGCGCATGTGTAGATTGGCCTTTCAGCCGATCTTATGCCTACAGCCACCGTATTAACTACGGCGGGCGTAGCTCTGGATCGGCCCCCTTGTTACTGCTGTCTGACCACATGTTAGCGATACCATCTCTACAGTCTGATCACACATTAGCGATACCATCTCTACAGTCTGACCACACATTAGCGATACCATCTATAGTCTGGCCACATGTTAGAGATACCATCTATAGTGTGACCACATGTTAGTGATACCATTCTTGCTATCTGACCATACCAATGCCATCAGCAACCAATGCCATCAGCGCTGTATAATCTTCACCTGTATGCCATACCATCTATATTGACTAACTGCCTCTGTTCTACTAGCTGGACTCTCACGATCATGATACGAAATCTCCACACTGTCCTTCAGCAAGTACCAAGTTCTTTATCTATCCATTTTAGTGCCTTTTAATTTGCAAAGCTCATTCTACCTACCAGCAGCTCCCTGCTCTACCAGACCATCAAATTATATATTTAAAGTTGGTCTGCAAAAAATACCATCTATGTACAATGAATCTCATATAATAAAAAAATAATAATAATAATTAAACCATGTTGAAATGCAAGTCATCAATATATTTAGAGAAACGGATCCAGACTTACAGAAGATGGACATTTACCGATGAACAGGATCAGAGTATGCCCACTTTTTGTGTTCTGCGCACGTTATGCTATCAGAACACATCTGATCCAGCAATCCAAGATTTTTTTTCTTATGCTGGCGGCGAGTGGGAGCGAATGCGGCCAAGAATTTTTTTTACAGTCTAGGAGCCAGATTTACTAAGCTGCGGATTTGGAAAAGTGGAGATGTTGCCCATAGCAACCAATCAGATTCTAGCAATCACTTTCCTATTTCATACTAGAGAATGTTAGCTAGAATCTGCTTGGTTGCTATGGGCAACATCTCCACTTTTCCAAACATGCAGCTTAGTAAATCTGGCCCTAGACGTGCCCTACACACAACGCTCCAACCAAACTTGCGATTTCTTTAATTGTACTGTATTTCAATTTTCAACACAGAAAACTTCTTTTACAAAACATAAAATTCCTATTTACAGCTGGTACCACAAATAATGGATTTTACTATGAATTGAGCAGCAAAGTATTCTATTTTTACATCATAAAAATTATACTTGTTGTATATAAATATATCAAAGATAATATTAAATAAAACGCTGCTTAACAGGAAACATCAAGTTAGTAACTGCACAATAGCAGAAGTAAAATCAGAGATCATGAAAATAACTGAGAACAAGAGTACAGGAGTCTGGGATATACTGTATGTCCTATAGACAGGGGTGGTGATAGGTCTCTGAACGTTGCAATTCCCCGCTGCAAAGTATTGCATTAGGAATTAGGGACAGCCAAAAGCTGTTTATCGGCTGTCCGTATTTCGAATGCCAGCCCTCTGAGAATTTTTTTAAATGAATAGTTGAGTATGCGATTCGCATACTCATCCATTCACTTTTGGAAGCGCCGCTGCTGGGGATTTAGGATTAGGCTGTGTGTGTGTGGGGGGGGGATTTAGGGTTAGGCTGAGTTAGGGAAACTCATCGAGGCATAAGCAATCGATATTCCAGCAAGTTCGGAACTGGCTGGGAGCGAATGGCTCTTTTGAAATAGGGCTGCTCGCTACGGGGACCTACACTTGTCTCTGAACTCCCTAGACAAAGCTCCAGTTCCTGAACCCCCATCCTTCTCTCAGCAACCCTAAGCATTGCTGCAGAGGCACAGTATAATTCAGGATCGATGGCTCAGCTGATCCCGTGGCAGCGCTTACTTTACCTGCTCAGCTGCTCTGCTGTCATGTCCCTGACGGTTTACTGGCTGAGCTGTACAAGGAACCATCACTGCAGGGGATCAGCTGAGTCTTGACTCCTGAACACACAAACACGCTGCAGAGAATTAGCTGAATGGAGGCGGCTTGTGTGCTCGACTTTGGCAGCTAATATAAGGGTTCTTGAGCACCTCCGTGCCTAATAACCCAGACCAGCGCCCTAGGCAGTTGCCTATACTGGCCTTTTGGTAGTACGGGGCCTACATACAGAGAAAGAGGACACAGTTACCATTTTTTGTGCAAGGTTATTCTTTCTTACTGTGAAATGAGGTTATTATGAACCAGAGCCTCTTTTAAATAGTTTATTAAATCAGATTTAAAAAAATTACTTTCAAATTTGATTTTCAGTTTTAAAGCTTTTAGTGGTTAAAGCTGTTTTGGTTATTTCCATTGTAGATGCCTCTTGTTCGGCTTTGTTAAGATTGACATTCCCAGTCGAATACATGAAAGACTTCTTAGTAAGTGCAATGAAGGTATTTTCTCCTGCTTCCTGTTTATGCTCTATTTCCTCACTGGTCACATCAAAGTGACTGTCTACCCTAAAAAAGAAAATGTACCTTTAAAAATATGTACATATATGAAAAGGTCATGAAGCTCATTATTTTGTGCTCACTATGGAAGCTCCATAGAACTCCAGAAACAAAGGCTACTTGAAATAGATACACATCTACATTTTAGTTTGTTCTGTGAAAAATAAATAATTAATCATTTGACATTTGTTTTGCTAAATAGACTGCACCAGCTGCAGATAGTGGTGAGATCACCCAGAAAAATCAGTAAAGAAATGTACATTGTGAAAAAAATAACCCTTTACAGTTTGTAGGGATATACAGTATATGTTAGAATTGTTCTGAAAGTATGTAAATAGAGATAAGAATTTGATTGGATAGTTTAAAGGTGGGTGGGTAAGGGTCAGGTGACAAAGTTTATAAATGCAGAGCTCCCAACTGTTCCGATTTCAATGGGACAGTCCCACTCTTGGGGGACTGTCTCGCTGTCCCGCCCGCCTCCCAGGGCTCCCACAAAGTGCATTGAAAGAGGATGGATGTCAGTGATTGACATCCTCCTCTTAAGCACAGTCAGTGATCACGTTATCACTGGCACACTTTACTATTTGTCCCATGCGCATGGGACTTTTTCTTGGGAATCTGGCTCAGACACTAGTAACAGGTTGTCAGTGAAGCCTATGAGTCATCGCTGCCTATAGAGAGAGAGATGGAAGTCTCCAGCTCTAGCGATGACTCATTCACACAAGTTTCTCTCACAGGGTGTCATGTGACCTCCCCGGCTGCAGAGACCAAGGACCTTCTCCTGCTTTTCCACAGCCAGGATCATAAGGTAAGATTTCTGGAATTTTGTGGGTAGGACTTTGAATGCATTAACACTATCTACATACAAATTCCTGTGTATACCTCCCACACTTGAGGCTGTCCATATTACACAAATCTTTATTGTTATAATTATTAATTATTGGGGTGTCTGCTCATGAATTATATTCACACACACACACACACTATATATCTATATCTATCTATCTATCTATCTATCTATCTATCTATCTAT
>WWET01001119.1:415101-425449 GCA_011038615.1 Limnodynastes dumerilii | reverse complement strand
CACAGAAGGATGGGCATCAAGGCTGAATAAACACAGAAGGAGAGGCAATAAGGATGGACACACATAAAGAGGTGGAAATAAGATTGGCTGGATACAAAGAGGGGGCAATTATACTGGTTGGAAACAGAAGGAATGGGCAATAATGCTGGTTGAAAACACAGAAGGGGGGGTATAAAGCTGACTGGACACAAAAGGAGGAGTTATAAGACTGGTTGTACAAACGGGGTTAACATTAAGACTGACTGGACAAAAAAGGAGAGAGCAATAAGGCTGATCGGATACACAGAAAGAGGAAATTATGCGGGATTGAGGGTAGGAGTAAAGGAAAGCAAGGGTTAATATAATGGTAAATGAACTGATAAAGGATTTTATATATATATATTTATTATTATTTTTTTTTTTAAGTAACATTAAGTTCCCTCTCTGACTACCATTTTATGTGTGCATGTGTGTATTTACTTAATTACATTTGCTGTATGTTAACGTGAAGCAGGGGCCCCCACGATTTAGTTGCCCAGGGGCCCCACAGACCTTAATCCGGCCCTGAGAAAGGCTAATACAGGGCTCCAATGGGAGCAGATTTACAAGTATTCTGTGCAACATGTGGAAACATTCTGCAAATTTACATCATGGCACCTTGTGAGCTCTTCCTACAGCATTCAAGCAATCTAATGCTGCAAAACCAAGCATTGTATTTGTAGTGCAGTTTGTCTTAAAGTAAGCTGAAGCAGAAACATTTATCATAGGTAGCAGAGTGAATGTGATTTATTAGTTAGAACATAAATGCAATAAACCAGTGGTCGAAGTGGAAATTTAGAAGTGGCGGTATGAAAATATAGAAATAATAGAAGTTAATGGAGATTTATAGCTTTCCAATTAAATCCGTAGGAGAAGTGGCAGTATGATATATCCCTGTATACCCCCTCACTTCCAGCCCTGCAATAAACAACATGTGGGTACAACTAATCACCCAATGAAAATCAGGTGGACTATAATAATATTAAGAAAGGATATGAGCATCACACTGTTTGAGCCCACTTTAAGACAAACCATAACTGTTACATGTCATCCATGATGAAAATTATTGACATATAATAGAAAATTATATGCTGGGGACCCTGGCCAGATAGAGGGCCGTATTCAGCGATCCGTTTTTGAGTGGAGTTCCGTGCTTATTTTTAGGATCAGATCAACAAGTGTAGTAACTTTGGGCCTGATCTAGAGCTACGCTGGCCATAATACGGCCAGCGTAGCTCTGGTGCACTCCCCCGGTGTGAGCGTAGTTACATACAGTTACGCTGGCTGAAGGCTACCCTAATTTCAGCCGGCATAACTGTATGTAACAACGCTCACACAGGAGCGTAACCTCCCTAACCCAGCCCTCCCTTCCTAATTACCCTCCCTCCTCCCGCCCAGCTTAGTTAGGGAGCTGTCTGCCCCTTCGTCCGCAAATACGCTGTAGTTACAATTGCTAGATCCATGGCTCACAGAGCAAAATATGCCCGGCGCATGCGCAGATCGACATTTCTGCCATTCTTATGCATACGACCGCCGTAAATAGTGCAACGGCCGTAGATCTGGATCTGCCCCTTTATGTACGTAGTTTGATTATACCCACGTATGTGAACGTACATGTGAATCGCACTTGGGGACATACGCACAGAAATCAGACGTACTGGAAAATTTACATAAAAGTGGGTGGGGCATTTATAAGAACGTATGGAGGAGTGGCTATCAAGAATCACACAGACGGAGCACATATACACACGTAAGTACACATGTATAGAACAGACTGGTCTATGGACTCGTAAGTCACCGACAGCACGTCTGGGAGAGGGGAGTGTCGGGATTGTTGGTGTGTGTTTCCTTGCTCCGTTCGTGCGTATAATTGCGTACTTTTAAAATTGCATCTCTGAATATGCCCCAGAGTTTTTACTTGGGATGCAAACTTTTAATGTAAACTATATATCAGGGTGTTTAACTGTCCCGGAATATCCGAAAGACTCCTGAAATTCAGGCAGTTATCCTGGTATCCTGGGAAAGGCGACAAATCTCCCGCAAGCCCCGCCCCCTGCCTCTTATTACAGTAATCCCTAGGTATTAGCCTTGAAAAAGACCGTCAGTCGGCTGAAACGCATTAATCTCATACATTGTGTACCTTTTATTATATCACCGACCAGTGACACAGATAGGATCCCTGAAAAATCTAAAGGCAGGTTCCAATGCAGAGCAGAGGGAGTTAAACTCATGGTTGCCAACTCTCCCAGAATGTCTGGGAGACTCCCGGAATCCTGGGAGTTCTCCCGGACTCCCAGGAGAGCACCCCTTTCTCCCAGACACAATACAATGTCCGGGAATAATACTATTTCCAGAGTTACATTAAATTTAATGTAACTATAGAAATAGTACATGATGGGGAATACTGAGGGGGGCTGGAGGCACATGATGGGAGATACTGAGGGCGGCTGGATGCACATGATGGGGAATACTGAGGGGGGCTGGAGGCACATGATGGGAGATACTGAGGGCGGCTGGATGCACATGATGGGGAATACTGAGGGGGGCTGGAGGCACATGATGGGAGATACTGAGGGCGGCTGGATGCACATGATGGGGAATACTGAGGGGGGCTGGAGGCACATGATGGGAGATACTGAGGGCGGCTGGATGCACATGATGGGGAATACTGAGGGGGGCTGGAGGCACATGATGGGAGATACTGAGGGCGGCTGGATGCACATGATGGGGAATACTGAGGGGGGCTGGAGGCACATGATGGGAGATACTGAGGGCGGCTGGATGCACATGATGGGGAATACTGAGGGGGGCTGGAGGCACATGATGGGAGATACTGAGGGCGGCTGGATGCACATGATGGGGAATACTGAGGGGGGCTGGAGGCACATGATGGGAGATACTGAGGGCGGCTGGATGCACATGATGGGGAATACTGAGGGGGGCTGGAGGCACATGATGGGAGATACTGAGGGCGGCTGGATGCACATGATGGGGAATACTGAGGGGGGCTGGAGGCACATGATGGGAGATACTGAGGGCGGCTGGATGCACATGATGGGGAATACTGAGGGGGGCTGGAGGCACATGATGGGAGATACTGAGGGCGGCTGGATGCACATGATGGGGAATACTGAGGGGGGCTGGAGGCACATGATGGGAGATACTGAGGGCGGCTGGATGCACATGATGGGGAATACTGAGGGGGGCTGGAGGCACATGATGGGAGATACTGAGGGCGGCTGGATGCACATGATGGGGAATACTGAGGGGGGCTGGAGGCACATGATGGGAGATACTGAGGGCGGCTGGATGCACATGATGGGGAATACTGAGGGGGGCTGGAGGCACATGATGGGAGATACTGAGGGCGGCTGGATGCACATGATGGGGAATACTGAGGGGGGCTGGAGGCACATGATGGGAGATACTGAGGGCGGCTGGATGCACATGATGGGGAATACTGAGGGGGGCTGGAGGCACATGATGGGAGATACTGAGGGCGGCTGGATGCACATGATGGGGAATACTGAGGGGGGCTGGAGGCACATGATGGGAGATACTGAGGGCGGCTGGATGCACATGATGGGGAATACTGAGGGGGGCTGGAGGCACATGATGGGAGATACTGAGGGCGGCTGGATGCACATGATGGGGAATACTGAGGGGGGCTGGAGGCACATGATGGGAGATACTGAGGGCGGCTGGATGCACATGATGGGGAATACTGAGGGGGGCTGGAGGCACATGATGGGAGATACTGAGGGCGGCTGGATGCACATGATGGGGAATACTGAGGGGGGCTGGAGGCACATGATGGGAGATACTGAGGGCGGCTGGATGCACATGATGGGGAATACTGAGGGTGGCTGGAGGCACATGATGGAGAATACTGAGGGGGGCTGGAGGCACATGATGGGAGATACTGAGGGCGGCTGGATGCACATGATGGGGAATACTGAGGGGGGCTGGAGGCACATGATGGGAGCTACTGCGGGGGGGCTGGAGGCACATAATGGGAGCTACTGCGGGGGCTGGAGGCACATGATGGGAGATACTGAGGGGGGGCTAGGACCACCACCCAGCAACGCAGGGACCACCCCCCAATGAAGTAGGTACCGCCCCTACGCTTTTTACTTTTCTCCCTAAAATGAATTTTCAAAAGTAGGCAACCATGGTTAAACTGCTGCCCACGATAACATAAATTCTAATCGAGACCACATGCATACCGTTATGTGACCCTTATGATGTGACCACATAAAGGATATAAGGTCATTCTAATCCTTACAAAAAGAAAGAATGATTAGGTTCTGAGTTTATCAGAAGATCAATCATGCCATGAATTCTTGTAGCTTCTACAATCTGTCATAACACAGTGGAGTTAAGACAGTAAGTAAAGATTTGTATATAACATACAACAGAATAGATATGTTGTAAGATTTATTATGGTTCAGTTGCTGAATAATGTTTTCCTATAGCAGACTATTGACGAGACAGGGTCAATAAAAGGAGACAATGCCAACCTCAAAGAAAGAGACATAGATCCTTTTTCAGTGTATACTACTTCCCCAGACAATTTTCAGGAACCTGCTCTTCAAACACATAACAAAAATAATATATCAGAGAGAAAATATTGATTCAGATCCTCAGTCTTCAGTGATAATGTAAATTGTGCCTGAGATAGAAACCCAGATGCCAGGGAATCAACGTTCTTGAGATGACCTCAAGGCTACACATCTCTGTCGTAAGAATTGTACCACTAGCATGGCCGCCCCTATAAGGGCAGGGGCCAAGGGCAAAGCCTCCTCAGGATCCCCCAAATCCAGCCTGACCTGTGCATTCCCAGACTAAGGCTGTTAGTACAGATAGTGGTTCTGGCTATCCTCTGCTGCTAATACTGCCCGGCAGCATCTATGGAGCCGCGGCATGCTACTAATATAGTGAAGCGTGTAGCTAAGGTTCTGAAAGAGAAACTGATGACGGACCCCCGGAGCATGGATCCCAGGGTGGGGTGCCCTGGTTCAAACCCCCTAAGGGCGGCCTGACTACCTGAACTGCTAATCAATGTGAGATTAAAGATTAAAGATTGTTAATGCAATAAACGAGGGGGTTATCATACTATTCATTACCAATGTAATTGCATAATGATGACACTAGCAATACCAACACCGGCAGCATAGTTCTGCATTTTAAGGACAATGGCCCTGATCCTGAGCTACGGCCGCCGTCGCTAGTACGGCGGCCGAGATAGAAACCCAGATGCCAGGGAATCAACGTTCTTGAGATGACCTCAAGGCTACACATCTCTGTCGTAAGAATTGTACCACTAGCATGGCCGCCCCTATAAGGGCAGGGGCCAAGGGCAAAGCCTCCTCAGGACCCCCCATCCCCCAAATCCAGCCTGACCTGTACATTCCCAGTCTAAGGCTGTTTAGCGTTAGTACAGATAGTGGTTCTGGCTATCCTCCGCTGCTAATACTGCCCGACAGCATCTATGGAGCCGCGACATGCTACTAATATAGTGAAACGTGTAGCTAAGGTTCTGAAAGAGAAACTGATGAGGGACCCCCGGGGCATGGATCCCAGGGTGGGTGCCCTGGTTCAAACCCCCTAAGGGCGGCCTGACTACATGAACTGCTAATCAATGTGAGATTAAAGATTGGTAATGCAATAAATGAGGGGTTATCATACTATTCATTACCAATGTAATTGCATAATGATGACACTTGCAATACCAACACCTGCAGCATAGTTCTGCATTTTAAGGACAATGGGCCTGATCCAGAGCTACGAAATTGCTGTCCGACGGGCGAGCGTACGCCCGTTTTTTGCGTATTTTCGTACGAAAATTCGCACTGCGCATGCCCAGTATGACAGCTTCCTGTCGGCTGGACGACATGAGCGTATAGCGTTCGTATGGTGTTCGAATTTTTCGCTCGAGGGGCGTGCGTTCAGTACGACGGTCGGCTGGGCGCTCGTTTTACAACAGGGAGGCGGGGATAGCCATTTAAATTGTACAGTATGGGCGTGCTAAGCCCGTACGCTCAGCGTATTTTGTGCGAAAATTCGTACGGCCGACGGTCGTACCCAGTGTAGGGTATAGCCGCCGTAAGCAGGGACTTTACTATGGGAGTGTTAGGGGCGTGTATGTTGATACGCCCGAGCGAACGTTCGCATTCGCCCGTCGTGCGAAAATTTCGTAGCTCTGGATCAGGCCCAATGTCCAACAGTTTCCCCCAAAAATACATACACGAACATCATGAACATAACCCTTTAAACATTAGACATAACATTGGTCACCTAATTGCCTGTAACTTCCACTATATAAAGTGCTCACCTGGGAACATGAGATTAATTATATATCCAACTATCTTAACTGGTGACATACTGTACATAGCCTTTCCACTGTATGCGCTATTTCATGCGATCCAGACCTTAACGCAAGTCACTGACCGACCTATTGCATTCTGATGGGCGTGTTGTGGAAGGAGCAGGGAGGAGTCATAGTCAATGTACAGTATGGGAGTGCCCGAGACACAGATGTATATAAGCGTCAAAACATCCCCAAGTCACATGTAAGTGCAGGGAGATGAAACTCCATAACCTATTTTAGCTTGCGTTACAATTTCTTAATTCCAACACAATACTATAGTTATGAAATGGCTGCCGGAGTATTGTGCATGTCTCACATATTATACATGCAAACATTTTTGCATTATTTATTTAAACAAATTCTTTAATTGTTTTAGTGTATTCACATTGCACCATTTATATCCTCATTTCCAGTATACATTACAATGTACTACCCTGTACTTGCGCACTGTATTCAGTCATGTAGCGGTGTTGAGTTTGGGGCATCTGCAGCATGTGCTTTGGATCGCATGCAGCCCGCTCAGGACTTGTGCCTGCGTTGAAGGCATGAGCGCAGCATGACAATTTGCATGTGACTCTGGATCAGGCCCGGTGTCTGGTCATTGCTTTCTGCATTAAAGATGATTATTACTGAATAATGACAATTGATTTATTTTATGTGAAAATACAAACATACTAAACGCACTTACCAAAAACGTACAAATGTAATATACGGTAGTTCAATATTTGGGAACTATTCAAATTAAATACACTGTTAAAAAACAATTAACAATATAGCTGCTGTCCTCTCCTGTTTGATTCTTTCCATCCAGCACACCTGGATGTAGAACTCTCAGTAGATTCGGTATGGAGTGGCTTTCCTTCACTTTTATGTCACTTTAAGTCAATTATGTGAGTTTACTGATTTTTTATTGTTCTGTATGGTGTGTAATTAATATTTTTCCTTGGTGCATGCAACTATTCATCTTGGACATCGGATCTGAGGAATGTTTAGCAAGTTTAAACAGAGATACAATTGCTTGTCTATCACACTGAGAATTGAATTACCACCTACGACCACCATATTGACTGTGTCTATACCCTGTGCAGATCGCTTTTTACCTTGACATTCATTATTGGATATTTACAGATTTAAGATTTTAATGTACAGTTTTCATATAATCTTAGTATAATTTTAGTGTGTGGTTATCAATATCTATCACAAAGGATGCTGATCTTATTTACTATACCATTCAATCTGTAGCATAAAATGCAGAAATGTCCGTTACACATATTTGCAAATATATTATAAGACACCAAACACCATCAAGGTATGGTGGTCCTAATTCTAACAATGAGAGTCCCAATGTTGGGTCATATAAATATGTTTTTAAATTGCTAACTAATCTCAGGAGACACCCCTTAAAGCCTCCAAAATAGCTGCTGTGGAACAACACCCCTTCTCAGCTGCTGCTCTCAGACATGACCCAAAACAGTATACACACAAAATGGAAGTTGCTCAGATCAATTCATGCTTTAAAAAAATTATATACTGTAACCAGCATTTGCATTAATTCATCTCAAAGCATTAGTATATTATGTATGTGGCGGATTGTATAATGGGATTGGATTCCAGAAATCCGATTGGTTGTGATCGCAAGTGGGTCTGTCATTTTAGTAGACTGCACATTACTGGCTTTAAAGTGCTTAGAGGGGTGCTGGCAAAACCATTAACTGAATTATTCAATCAGTCACTAATAACTGGGGTGATTCCAGAGGACTGGAAAATAGCAAATGTTGTCCCTCTGCATAAAAGTGGAAGTAGGGAAGAAGCGGAAAATTACCAGCAAGTGAGTCTAACATCAGTAGTAGGGAAAATAATGGAGACACTGTTAAAGGAACAAATTGTACAGTATCTTAAATCCAGTAACTTACAGGATCCCAAGCAGCATGGATTCACTGGGGGAAGATCATGTCAGACAAATCTTATTGAATTTTTTGACTGGGGCAGTGATTGTAACTTTTTGATGTTTTGCTGTGAAATAGCTGTGTTTGTTTTTCTCATAGCATCCTCCATTTTGTATTTAGTGTTGCTTAGCTGTGGTAATATGGTTCTCCCATCATGTGCCTCCAGTCCCCCTCCAGTACTCCAATCGTGTGCCTCAAGGCTCCAGCCCCCCTCCCCCAGGTTTTCTTTATTAAGCCCCGCCCCCTGTCAATCATTCATGAAATCTGTAACTCTTCTGCCCACAGTTCCACTGTGACAATAATGGGGAATAACTCCAGGACCAACAAGTTGGCCGTCAGGCCACTGTCAGACCAGGATGGGGGCCAGCGCTCAGCACACCACTGACCCTGAAAAAATGCTCCGAAACCAACAGCATCGGTAAACAGCTGTACCTCCTGATTAGAGGATACCAGAGTCTGACAAATCCGTACACCGTTAAAATCACTGAGGAAGGAGACCCAGACCCCCATATCGACTCGAATATTTTTAGACAACCTACAACGCAAAACTGACAGTGACTTCTGCACCCCTGGCTAGTTCTAGAAATAAATCTTTTATACAACAATTTTATTAAGAAACTTAAAGTCAATAATAATCATTGTATAACCAAGTAGATTTGGACCTTAGTTATTTTCAGTTCACGTTCATTATCAGACACACACAAATAAAGACCAAACCAATTGAAAAGCCACCAGAAGGTGCACGTAAGTTTAGCCAAGCCATACCGCTCATCTCTAGTATGCTATATATCTTAGTATGAAATTAAAATACTATATTTTAAAAAATGTTTTAAAAATATAACATATATATAAATATATAATACACACACATATATAAATATATATATATATATCACCCAAAAACTATATATAAAGTCATCTCTACAGCATAAAACAGATATTGGAAACCAACCAGTAGTTCCAAATATATAGGTATCATAAAAAACATTGCAATATTTTAGGGTTGCTGACTTTTCATGGCTTCCCTCTGGGATATCTTGGAGTGAAGAGATAGATGTAGGTATGGGGATGGGCTTTGATGATGTGATTTATGCAAATTGTGTCCTGAAGCACCGACCCATAACCACTAATTACATTTTCCTAGTATTACTAGGGGTGGGGTGGGGTTGATGAAGTAAATCATGTGATCAAGTCCTGTCCAGTCCCTAGTAACACTAGGATAGTAATGTTGCTGGGCAGGGAGTTGAAGGGGGACAGGTCTTGAGGCCATGATTTTCATAATCACATGGCCTCAAGCCCTCTGCAGGAGATTTCTCTGGTCTCCTGTGATACTGGGAGATATGCCCACGTTTCGGGAGTCTTCCGCTTATTCCAGGAGAGTCGTTAACCCTGTGATATTACCGAGAGAAAATAATAGTAGTCTGTACTAAGGTGATGTAACATCAATGCACAGATCTTACTTGCTTTTTCAAACCTCCTGTCCACTCATTTTCTCAAATTAAGACATAAGTATTATCACAAACATCTTTGTAAAAAACACAAACAATACTGCCTGTATGCACACAATTTCTTAACATTCCTTATAGCAAGCAGTATTCTGATACCCACAGTACCTGCAAGATACACAGCCAGGCTGGTCTTCATGGAAGGATTGATAAATACTCAATCAGTACACAGACTGACAGGAGGCCCATGCAGCCAATCAGTTGCAAAGTTGGTTGCATCAGTTGGTTGCAGGCGGCCCCGTACTTACTGCACAAGTGCAAGCCTGGCGGCCATTGCCGCCAGGCTTACAAAAAAGAAAAAAAAATAGAATTTTTTTTTTTAACTTAAAGAGCGGGAGGTGCGGGGCCCCGGGACCCGCGGGGCCATAGGCAGCCACCTATACGGCCTATGCCGTGGGCTGCCTCTGTTTAAATATAATTTAAAGACCTATTTTAAATATACAGAACAGATGAGTGAGTATGGGTACAGTGGTCTATAAGAACACCCAAATCACTATGTGACCATGATG
>WWET01001119.1:387589-400194 GCA_011038615.1 Limnodynastes dumerilii | reverse complement strand
CCATCAGAGAAGCCTTGGAAGTGGCAGATGGCTTATCACATATCTGCAGATATTTGTAACTAATTCTCTGACTTTTAATTTTTTTTTTTAACATCAATAATTTTTATTGAGATTTTTTAGTTTTCCAGGGAAATGGGGTTACAGAAAGAAAAAGAAAAAAGTGGGGAGGGGGGAGGGTACATCGCAGAAATAACAATGCAACAATGAAGTACTTAGGACACAAAATATCAACATTTGACAATTACAATAAGTAAATGCAGAGACTGGTCTACTAGAAGGGTCTTAAAAGACCATATCTCACAAAACATAATACATGGTGCTGTTATTCATTAAGGCTAAATGGCATAGGATCTGTGTCAGTTTGGATCGGAGTAAGTGAAGCACCCTCAGCTGAAGCCTCATATTCTCACCAATTAAACCATTTAATAGTGGGGGAATTAACAGAAGTGGAGTACGACATACCTTCCGTCTCCATCACAAAGCTATGGTGAACTTTGGAAATAATTTTAGCTAAAGGAGGTGGATCAGGGGATTTCCAATTTTGGGCAATGGCAGCCCGAGTGGCTCTCAAAATATGACCGAAAATGTAACGACTATGGGAAGGGGCCGCTGTCGGGTAAAGGTGTAAAAGGGCTAGTTCTGGGGAAGGGTGCAAATCAAGGCGAAGAAACTTGTTAGCCAAGTCAAATACAGAATTCCAGAGTGGGCGAATAATAGGGCAGGTCCAAAAAATATGAAAGATATCACCTATGTTATTACAACCTCGCCAACAGAATTTGGACTGAGCAGGCCAGATCCGATGTAATTTATCGGGGGTAAGGTACATCCTATTTAACAATTTAATGTGCATTTCAGCATGGTTCATACACTTAGACATTTTATAAGTAGTGTTAAAAATTTTAGTCCAATTATCTATTCTGACTTTTATTTTAAAGATAGGAGAACATGATTAGTAACTGAGTAATGGCTAGAGTGCCAGGCCATGTTTTGTTTTTTGTGCAAATTTCCCTTGCTTTGAGCACCTGCAATATATATTACTTTATAAACTGATTTGAAGCAACCTCCATTTTGGATGTGTATATTTTTTTGGTCACATTTTTGGTTTTGTTGGTGCCTGAATTTGCTTTGCATTATCTTATCTTATTGTGCAGTTAATATGTGTTTCTTTGACAATAAAAAAAAAAAAGTCAAGCCCAGGTGTTTTTTTTTTAGTGCGCGTATAAACACTAAGTCAATTTTATGCTAGGGGGCACCATCCAAAATCTCGCCTAGGGCACCAAATTGGCTAGGGCCGGCCCTGCCCGGGAAGCACAGTGGTGCAGAGCAGAGGAGTTTTCTCCCTTAACCTTGAAGCTGGTTTAGTCGCAAATAAAAGAAGCCGCAGCACTGTGTTTCGATTTATGGGCAAGCCATGGTCCAGTGGGTTACTGGCAGTGTCTCCAAGGTGGAAGTCAGGCACCAGTGTAAGTAGGGTTGAATGTAGGCCCCCTCTTCATTGTTGTCAATTAAGGCCAGTGGAAGTGTGGTTGACAATAGCCCCACTTTGTTGTCATTGGTCTAAGGAAAGTATTAGCAATTTTGGTCTGTATTGCCTTCTTCTGACACCATTTTGCTATATTCTTGTTATGGTTATTATTCACTTCACTATTATTTCACTACTCTTTGATTATTATTGATGATATTAGTGTTGTTGTTATTGTTATTGTTATTTGTAAATAAATATACAGACTCAGCTGAGGGTGGTTTTTTTTTTTACCAACCAAGTGTGCTTATTGGATAAATTTGGGAGATAATTTGTGTGTGGGTCAGATGTTAAGACCAAGCTGAATGACTCAACCTTAAGGCGTTTAGGAGTCTTTAAGAATTTATAATGATTACAAAAATAAAAATGAGTGGTTCATATTCTAATAAATATGAAAGAGCTGAAATGTGAGATTCTAAGTTGAACTAAGGAAGGTCTTTGTTCTTCCCCACCAAATTCAGACCTCAAATCAAGGCAATACACCATTGTCCTATACTATGCTGTATTAGACTGGTCCTTCTGCCTATTGGTAGTTTCTTGTGTTAATCAAATCTGAGGCCAATCAGAGCTGCCTAGGAATCTACACACCTCTGATTCTAAATTATTTTATGAAATAAAAAAAAAAAGTACCCTCCATCACTCTGTGTATCTGTCCATGTATTGCTTGCACCTATATTTATATGAATATATTTTACTCTCCTTTCTACTGGTACACTCTGTATAGACATCGGTCATTCACTCATGTATTTGCACAAAATGGAAGTTGCTCATATCAGTTTATAGGTTAATGCAAACAGGTGCATGAAAGGCCAGGGGGTAATCTGCTAGCAACAGAAACAAAGGAAAGAAAATTCCCCAGAAACAATGCCATTTCCAGTAACAGATTATACCATTCTATCTGTAACATACACACAGGATAGAGAATGTCCAGCAACACTGCCATTACCAGTAACACACTATACCATTCTATCTGTAACATACACACAAGATAGAGAATGTCCAGCAACACTGCCATTACCAGTAACACACTACACCATTCTATCTGTAACATACACACAAGATAGAGAATGTCCAGCAACACTGCCATTACCAGTAACACACTACACCATTCTATCTGTAACATACACACAAGATAGAGAATGTCCAGCAACACTGCCATTACCAGTAACAAACTATACCATTCTATCTGTAACATAAACACAGGATAGAGAATGTCCAGCAACACACTATACCATTCTATCTGTAACAAACACACAGGATAGAGAATGTCCAGCAACACACTATACCATTCTATCTGTAACAAACACACAGGATAGAGAATGTCCAGCAACACACTATACCATTCTATCTGTAACATACACACAGAACAGAGAATGTCCAGCAACACTGCCATTACACGTAACACACTATACCATTCTATCTGTAACATACACACAGAACAGAGAATGTCCAGCAACACTGCCATTACACGTAACACACTATACCATTCTATCTGTAACATACACACAGAACAGAGAATGTCCAGCAACACTGCCATTACACGTAACACACTATACCATTCTATCTGTAACATACACACATGGAGGTATCACCAAAACTCTGTCCTTTATTTCTCAAAACGGCTGTCCTGAGGAAATTGTATCCGACAGGGGGGTTCAATTCACTGCCCGATTCTTGCGGGCTCTCTGTAAAAGTCTTCAAGTAAACCTCAAGTTTTCAACTGCTTACCATCCACAGACGAACCGCCAGACAGAACGAGTGAACCAAGATCTGGAAACATTCATTCGGCTATATGTCTCATCTTCACAAGATGATTGGGTGGATCTGTTACCTTGGGAGGAGTTCTCTCATAACTATCACTATTACGAATCCCTGGACAATACACCTTTCCAAGTGGTTTACAGACATCAGCCAAGAGTACCAGCCTTTTCTTTCCTCCCTGCCGAGTCTGTACCTGCTTCAGCAGCCTCTCTGGAGAAGTTCTCACAGATCTGGAAGAAGGTGAGAGGTTCTCTGCTAAAATCATCTAAGAGGTACAAACTTCATGCTGATTGGAAACGAAAGGCCACCCCAAGGCTCCTTGATAAAAATCCATGATTGGTTCGAAACACATTGGCAGGAGAACCACTTAGTACCTAAACCTTTTGTTGCCCCACCGATATCCCCCTTCAATTCTATCTTATGTCAGGAAGCAGCTCTAGAACTGGACCAGAGTGAGCTGACTGAGCATATAGCGGGACGAGGTGACAGAAGCAGCGGCTAGGGGAAGAGTATTTATATGTTCTTACATGCTTGATTGATCTTTTCAAATGTGAGTGCACTGATACTTTGTTTCAATAAAATTGTCTGTGGATAATACACTATAGTTTTTTCTGCCTCTTTCTGAGTATATGGTAGCTCTGACTTTGGGCCTCATTCATTAAACACGATTTTTTGATGCGATTTTACATAGCAGCCCATCGCAGTGATTTTTGCGTGATTTTTTAAACACTCGATTTGTTTCAAACACAGGCGATGCTCCACAATGTTTAAAGGGCTTAATCATGGTGATTTTCAATAGAAAACCACAGCGATTAGCTCTTTAACTAATCGCGACAAATCGCCTGGTGTGTGTACAAACCTAAGTGCTGCATGGCTGCAAGCCGTAGCCATGCTGTACTGATGGAACTACAAGGATCAGCAAAGATGAGCCTTGTAATTCTATCAGCACAACATGGTTACAGTTGTAATCATGCAGCGCTGCGTGTACAGTGTAAAAAAAAACGCAAGACATATATTAACCCCTAGTTAAACAAAAACAGAATATGCGGTTATAGTGATATAGAAATTTACACTACAACTGTATAAGAAAAAGGGCCATTATTATTCCTGCACACTATAAGTTAAAAATTAGCTTTTATTTATTATCTTAAAAACAGAGAGATACACATCTCAAATCTGGAGCCCGTTAATTAGGAAACAATAACACTTGCAAAAAACATTAGGCACACATTGTGCGACAATATAACAAACGCTGGGATTAACCCGCGCTATTTACACCTGACTAGGTGACAAATTAAAAGCATTTGAAAATGACACTACATTCATTGCACAGTTTGAGCAATATAAAAAAGACCTGGAGGAAGCAGAGACAATAATTAAGAACCATAAAGTGAGGAAGCTACAACGTGACAAAAGGGATTATAGTGAAAATATTATTTTCACATGGAAACAAACCAGAGGCAATTTCAGACGACAAATGGTCACATTTTCGGCCTCTGAAGTAGAATCCTCGGATAGTGAATCTGCGGATAAATCTAGAGGGGGACAGTCTTCTACAATGAAGAATTTTTTAGAACTAGATACTTACGACACACGCAATCACCCCAAAAAGGTCAGGAGAGGGCTCAAAAGACAAAAGAGCGGATCAACAAAAAGGGATATTAAAAACCCCCAGATCGCGGAGGAACAAGAAATAATTGACCCCATGAAAATTGTCAACTTATCCACCAGAAATCTCACACCCATCCATATCAAGCTTTTAAGCAGAGGTCTCTCATTTTCACCCACCAGTAATATGGATAGGGTTGAATGCGAGAAAGATCTCTTCTTATTCACAAGGAAATTATTACTAAAGAAGTTCTTTATAAATAAGAAGGGTCAGGGTAATGGTAACATGGACGGTGACGGTGACGATTATAAATATGGAGGAAGAACAAGCTCTGTCACAGCTCACTATGGAGAAGGAGCGAGCTCTGTCTGATTTACAGGCGTTAGAACAAGAATCTTCGAGACAAATAGATAGACAACCATTAAAGAGGAAATCTACCTTTTGCCCTGACTTATCGATCTGTCCCCCAATACAAAAATTTTTGAATCTAGTGTCTTTAGAACTAGATGAATTATTCAAGAAATCAAGTACTAATAAAATCCCCAACAATCTCACAAAACAAGAGATAGCAGCTCTTTGGGAAATGCGGGAGTGGGACGAAGTTATAAAACCCTCAGATAAAGGGGGGATTTTAGTTATTTGGCCTAAGCAAATGTTTATCTGTGAAGCCGAACGCCAACTTAATAACACTGTCTGCTATACTCAAGTCATGTTCGATCCCACTAAGAAATTTCTGGTGGTATATCGGTCCCTTCTCAATACAGCACTACACAACGGTGTCATCAACCAGAGTGACTTTAATTATCTTTCAGTTGAATTCCCTCGTATTGCCACCTTCTACCTACTCCTGAAAATACACAAAAATGAGACGGGTGCTTGACTGAAGTAGCTAGTAGGTATGTTGATTATCACCTTCGAAATATGGTGGAATGCCTGAGGTCATATGTCCGTGATACTCCGGACATCTTGAATAAGCTGGTTAACATCCAAATTAACCCTGAAGCTTGGCTGGTTATGCTAGATATTGAGGCTTTATACACCAGCATTATAGAAAATATAAATTGGTAAGACTGCACTGACAAGGTGATACAATAGATAAGTATAAGGAGAGGTGCTAGCCTGTTTTTTAACACTTATGCAAAAAAATACAAAAAAAGAAAAAAACTTAGTGCACACTCTCCAAGAGTTCACACAGCTACTGTCCAATTAATATACCAAGGCAAAAAGTATATTGCTTAAAATATTAAACATTTTATTAGTACACAATTTTTAAAAGGCGAAATATTGAAGTATATAGGTAATCTTATTGAGAGATAACAGTACAAAGGGCTACTTAACTATTGTCCCATGAAGATAGAAATTACTTAAATAGGCTTGAAAGACGTCCCCTATACGAATGCAGATAAATCTTACCCTGTCTCACGACAGTGTGGGTCTGCAATATGATTGTTTTTTGGACCCTACGGGTTTTATTAAATTATCTATTATTAATTCTTGAGCAATTCAAAATGTACAACGATTATGCCTTTCCTTTCTAGAGCTCTTTAACTCGGATCTTATATACACTGTTCGGTCTATCTAGTATTAGTGTGTATTTTTCTTTGGTGTCATATTTTTATTTCAAATTGTAATTATATAATAACCTTGGTCCTCAATCATTCTCTGCAGGCACCATTTAGGTGTATCAATGTTGACACATAATATAATGCGTTATATACTTTTACATGTGTAATGATTCTCTTTCTATTTGTGTTATATGTACAGCGTTCCCACAGCTGCTGCCTATATGACTTCTTATACGGCAATCAGAGCCTTCTCTTCAGCCACAACTGCTCCAAGTCTATTTTGATTGGATAAACCCTGTTTAAAAGACTCAGCACAGATGGAAGACAGCACTGGCAATCCTCTTGAAGTTTTTTTCTTTTTTTGTATTTTTTTTACACCAGCATTAGCCATAGCCTTGGTACCCAGGCAACTGAATATTTTCTACACAAACATAATCAATATAATCAGGAATTTAATGACTTTTTGGTGGAGTTACTGCAATTTTTATTACATCGTAACTATTTAGTTTTTGATGGCAGATTTTATGTCCAGGCCCAGGGGACGGCGATGGGAACTGCGTGTGCTCCCACTTACGCCAACCTATTTTTTGGTTTGTGGGAGGAGCGGGTTTTTAACGATCTTTGACAATTTCTTTTAACAAACAAAACAAGCAATCAAACAGTTGCTAACATCCCAAACTAGCAGTTACATGGGAAAAACTTCACATAGCAGAGTGCATAAGTTACACAAGATTTCAAGTACATCGGCAATATGCATAGTATCAGTTAATTGTACATCACATTGAATATGCATCATAGTAAAAAATAACACTTATATCAAATGGACAGATCAGGCTGATCCTGTACCACGTGCCGCGCCGAGCTGAGGGACAAAGGGAATAATCCCAGAACTGTAAATGGAATCAATCCATGGGGACCAAATTTTATAGAATTTATCGGGGGCCCCCCTAGACTGGTATACAAACTTCTCATGAGCCAGCGTATCATTCACCAGCAGTATCCACTCTCTCAGACACGGAGCCTCATCAGCCATCCATCTTCGCGCGATTACCACTTGTGCAAGTGAGAATAGAGAGAGTAAATACCTATGAACGTTTTTATCTAGCGTGTCCACTAGAGATAGGCCGAACATACAAATTTTGGGGTCAATTGGGAGCGATATAGTGAGGGTACCCAGGGAGCAATCCCACACAGATCTCCAGAACCTAGAGACCCCATGGCAGGTCCATAATAGGTGCCAGAAATCACAGGGGGAGAAGCCACACCGTCTACACCCATCATCTGCAATCCTACCCATTCTGGCCATTCTGATAGGAGTAAGATATACTCTATGCAGGAGGTAGTAGTGAACCTGCCTAAAACGCAAGGATGATGTAGCAAATCTGGTGGATTCCAAAACCTCCTCCCATTCCTCCTCCTCCAAAACCCCAACGTCCTCCTCCCACCTAGCTTTCAGACGGGGCAAATTATCAGACTGGGCCATCCTTATAGCAGAGTAAATTACTGAGATTGCACCTTTAATTGACAGGCCTAAAAGTAACTGTTTAACGGGGGATGGGACCATATGAGGGCTGTCCCTCTGAAATTGTGCCTGTAAAGCATGCCGAATTTGCAGATATTTGTAGAACATATTAGGGGGTAGACTGAATTCCTCCTGAATTTGAGAAAATGACTTGAGGATGCCCCCTAGATACAAGTCACCCAACGTTCGCACTTCATGCCTTCCCCAGACCACTCTACCCTGCAGGCTAGATAACTCATTCAGCGCCGGGTTATCCCATAGTGGGGTTTCCGGATCCACACCTTCCCCCCTCAACAGACCATGCACCGCCCTCCACACCAACCTAGCCTGTCGCAGCAAATGCGTACCTCCTCCTCCCGTGCCCCCCGCCAGCAGGTTTTGAATCGCGGACCAGCCAGGGCCACCCCAACAACTCAAGAAGAAACGAGTAGTATCATCAACATGCGCATTCACCCAACCAAGCAGCTGAGTTAACTGGGCCGCGAAGTAGTAAAATCTAAGATTAGGCAATGCCAGACCCGCATCCTCTTTCCTTCTCTGTAATGTGTCTAGACTGACCCTTGCCCTTCCACCAGCCCATACCAAGGAGGAGATATACCCATGTATAACCTGGAAAACTCTCTTGGAGAGGTACAGGGGGGAGTGCTGCAGCGGGTACAAATATTTCGGCAACATAATCATTTTGGTCAGATTGACCCTGCCCGTCATGGAGAGAGGGAGCTTCTGCCACACTTTAGATTTGGCCTTCAGAAAGCTTGTAATGGGATGCAGGTTGAGAGCAACATACTCCAGGGGATCAGACGTAATGCGGATTCCCAAATAAGTAAATTCCTTAGTCCAAACTAGTTGATGATTCCCTCCCTCCCCCACCCGGGCAGCCCGCCCAAGAGCGAATAGATTAGACTTATTCCAGTTGATGAGTAGACCCGCGTAGCAACCAAACTCACCCATCACAGACAGAAGGTTTGTCAGAGAGTCACCAGCATCCGCGAGAAAGAGGAGCATATCGTCTGCATATAATGCAATTTTATCTGGAGCACCCCCCGTGGGGAGACCCCGAATGTCCTCCCTCTCGCGGATCAAACACGCCAATGGCTCTACTGCCAAGGCGAAGAGCGTGGGTGACAGGGGGCACCCCTGTCTCGTACCCCTACCAAGCGAGAACGACTCACTAGTGTGACCGTTCACACATATGCGGGCTGATGGGGCTGAATACAGAATCTGGACCCATTTAATAAACTGGTCCCCCATGTTAAATCGCTGGAGCACCCCCCACAGGTAGGGCCATTCAACCGAATCAAACGCCCTGGCCGCGTCCAGAGACGCAACCACAGCCTCACTCTCGTCCTCCCTCTCCACCTACGCCAACCTATTTTTAGGTTGGTGGGAGGAGCAGGTTGTGTACCATCTCGACCAATTCCAGTCCCACGTCGTCCTCTGGGCAAGGTATATCGACGACATTTTCCTGATATGGGATAGCACTCAGGAGGCATGGTGGACTTCATCCAGACCCTTAACCAAAATGACCTTAACATAACTGTTACTTATGAGTTTAGTCAGGGTCAAGTCGATTTCTTGGACATAAGAGACCATAACAACTATCTCAAGACTGACATGTTTCGTAAAAGAACGGCAACTAATAGTATACTCCACTAAACTAGTGCACACCTTCCATCTACAATACGCAATATCCCGAAAGGGGAGTATTTGCGTACTAAACGTAATTGCTCAACCTCAGTGGATTTTAAAAAACGGACGGATGAACTGCGTACTCGCCTAATTTAGAGAGGTTACAGCAAACTCCAGATTAGGAGAGCGTACAACTCAGTTGTACAGGTGGATAGATTGGAGTTGCTGAAACCTAAGAAACATGAGTTAGGGACTGATAAGATTAGATTTGTGGGTAAATTCTGCAAGGAGTGGAAGGATATTCAACGGATATTGAATCACCATTTACCCATCCTCCACACTGATCATGACTTGAAAGAAATTTGTAGGGATTGTATTGAAATGAGCTGGTGGAGATCAAACAATCTCAAAGATCACCTTGTCCATAGCCATTTCCAAAGCAGTACCCCAAAGAGACCTGCTGTCTCTGGTTCTTATCCTTGTGGGCATTGTAAAATCTGCCCACTGATGCGACTCACAAAAAAAAATAAAAAAAAATTAATTGATAAATTTGGCCAATCCCACCCTATTCAAGGGTTTATCAACTGTTCTACTGCAGGGGTTGTGTACTGTATTATATGCCCATGTGGCAAAATGTATGTAGGCCAAACAAAAAGAGCTCTGAAAATTCGTATTTTAGAGCACTTGGGAAACATTCGCCATGCTGTATCTGACTCCAACAGATTTAAAACTATTACTAGTGTTGCTAGACACTATATGAGGGATCATCAAAGCACTATAGAGGGGACAGTGATCTTTGGCCTTTGGAAACTACCCAAAAACAACCGCCGTGATGATATGGTTAGAAGGTTACTGCAGAAGGAATCAGCAATGATTTTTTTTTATTGAATACGTTGTTTCCACAAGGATTGAATGAGAAGAATGAATTTTCTTCCTTTTTGTAATCTGTAAAATATCACTTTAACTTGATATTAAAAATTAGCATATATGTGTTTGCAGTCCCCATCTAATTATATGTGTGCAATGGGATCAGTGGACTGGAAGACCTATATCCACATACTGGTTCATGCTATACTTCACATGTGATAATTCAACACCTCTTAGCTTTGTGACACAATATAATCTAGGTATAACTGAAACAAAGGATAAGTGGGATAGTGGATCTAAGTGAAATGGAATCACACCTGGGTGGTCAATATTCTAAAAACTTTGTTTTATCTAACTTGTCATCTTAGTCCTAATATAACTAACAGACTACCCACTATGCTCTACTACCAATCGATGTATTGATACACATTTTGTGTCACGTATATCTATAAAATAATTTCAACTATTTATTATATTTTTACATAAATACCATTTAATATCACATATTAATTTGGGGACTCCTGCATTTCGCAGGATAGATCACTCACAAACATGTTTCTAACCTGCGATGGGGTTCCTTGTATGTTGGATTTTTTCTCACAACAAACGTTTCTCCTTCGGACTATATATTTTGTTGCTTTTTACCCCATATGGGTTGGGGGAGTGCAAGCAAGTTAATGGTACCTGACACAGTGTTACCATTTACCATATTTGCATACTATGTATCAAAATGTTGCGCAGAGTTAATCATGACTATGTCTATGCTTAGCCATTTTACCCCATCTGGTTTGGGATAGTGTAAGCCAATAACCCTCTCTTTCATTCATTAGCTCTGACTAGGTCTCGTAAACAGTTAACAATGAGGGCTTGATTTGATTGACAGGTGATCTCTTTAAATGGACAGTCGCGGACCGTGACGCCGCAGCCTTGAAACAGCCTCCGGCGAAACGCGCGTCGGCTCTACACACGTGGGTTCCCATCCTTCACTGCACACCGCCTCTCTGCATGCCGCTTCTCCGTATCATTTCTTCACATGCCGGTAAGACCGTTGCCTTTTCAATTAGTGCCTAGGGTCAGTGAGGGCCCCCTTGGGGGTGAAGTACCGCCGTGAGGCGGCTTTATTATTTTGCTTTATTATTTTGTAATTTAGAAATCTCTTCAATACCCCCTGCCAATCGATCTTTTTATGGCTATGTATATTTAATTGGCACAGCACGCCCGGGTGGCATGCAGTGAAGGATTGTCTTTACCCACTGTGTTTTAAAATTTATTGCTGTCATCTTAAGACCGACAATTATTTTATTTACCTAGTCAGGTGTAAACAGCGCGGGTTAATCCCAGCGTTTGTTATATTGTCGCACAATGTGTGCCTAATGTTTTTTGCACGTGTTATTGTTTCCTAATTAACGGGCTCCAGATTTGAGATGTGTATCTCTCTCTGTTTTTAATATAACAAATAAAAGCAAATTTTTAACTTATGGTGTGCAGGAATAATAATGGCCCTTTTTCTTATACAGTTGTAGTGTAAATTCTATATCACTATAACTGCATAATCTGTTTTTGCTTGTTTAGTATAACAGTGCCTGATTTTTACTCACTGTGACAGTAAAGATCAGTTTAAGCCTGCAGCCTGTCACAATAAACAACATTACAGCGTCCAGCATACACGAGCAGAGGGGGCGGAGCTTCCAACTGGCACTGCAGGAAGAGAATCCACAGAGCTGAAGGAAGGAAGTGCTGGAGGCTGGATCAGGTAAGGTAAAAGAGGTGGAACTGGAGTGTGTATTGTGTAGAGAGGGAGATGCCAGAAGGGGGGAAATGTGTAATATGTAATGTGGAGAGGGATATAAAAGAAGGGCAGGAGGGATATAAAAGAAGAGCAGGGGGGATGGTGTAATGTGTGGAGATTGATATATATATGAGTAGGAGAGTGTAATGTGTGGGAAGGGAGATAAGAGTAGGGGGTGTGATATATAAAGAGGGAGATAAGAGTAGGGGGTATAATATGTGGAGAGGGAGATGCCAGAAGGGGGAAATGTGTAATATGTAATGTGGAGAGGGATAGAAAAGAAGGGCAGGAGGGATATAAAAGAAGGGCAGGGGAGATGGGGTAATGTATGGAGAGGTGTA
>WWET01001119.1:376078-387096 GCA_011038615.1 Limnodynastes dumerilii | reverse complement strand
CTTGCAGAAAATCACAGTGCCATCAGTGGTAAATTGTCTGGGTCATTTTTTATCCAAGATTACATTAAAGTCTGGGTATTTTTTTCACTGGCGGCATTATTTCAACAAAAATAAGATTTTTGTAGGTTAACAAACACAGCGAGCAATTGAATGACAAACAATTGAATTGCGTGAAGCAACGTGTGCCGTACTTCCTTCCCCCCACGCGCGCCGCATCCCGCAAATGCTTTTGCCTAGTGCGAGCCAGCAGATCGGGTTCAGTGCGCTTGCCATGTGCCATGTCACTGGCTGCGGCCCGCCACCGTTCACGCGTAATACAACACGCCTAACACATTTAACTACTGAAATAAGCACTGCCAATGAAAAAGTAGTAAAATATGCAATAACGCTATAAAAATAGCGTTTTATGCATTTGCATATGCAAACATGCAAATGCATATAATCCTATGTCTAGTAATACGTAATTTGGGAAGTAGGATATATCTGAATGGGTGAGGTATAATAAATAATATGAGAATAGGAAAATAAATCTTGAGCCTAAAATTAACCTGAACCAAGCCTTATATATAAATGTTACGCTAATTGTTATATTTTTATTTATTTAATTATTTTGGACTCAGTAAATGAATCATTTTTGCAAAGTGCTACTTCACCTGGTTCCTTAGCGGTTAAGTGATACTCAACAAAAAAAGGTTGAGAACTCCTGCCCTATACCATTCTATTTGTAACTTACACACAGGATTGAGAATGTCCCAGCAACACTGCCATTACCCAGTAACACACTATACCATTCTATCTGTAACATACACACAGGATAGAGAATGTCCAGCAACACTGCCATTACCAGTAACAGACTATACCATTCTATCTGTAACATACACACAGGATAAAGAATGTCCAGCAACACTGCCATTACCAGTAACACACTATACCATTCTATCTATAACATAAACACAGGACAGAGAATGTCTCGGCAACATTGCCATTACCAGTAACACACTATACCATTCTATCTATAACATACACACGGAAACATCTATTACTCTTTAACATTCATTTTAGTAATTACTGCTTTTCCTTGCTTTCACTAACTTACTTACTTTACTCAAGGCTGTCTTAACAAATTACTTAAGAAATTAACAGGAATAAAAACGTAACCAACATTTTTGAACATTATAAGCTTTGAAAAACACAAACGTTTCAACATATAAATGATAATTCTTCACATTGTGAAGGGGCTGAGTGAGGGCGGGTGTAGGGGGCAGTTACTGGGGTGCAGGGTCTGAGTGAGGACGGGTGTAGGGGGCAGTTACCGGGGTGCAGGGTCTGAGTGAGGGTGGGTGTAGTGGGCAGTTACTGTGGTGCAGGGTCTGAGTGAGGGCAGGTGAAGTGGGCAGTAACTGTGGTACAGAGTCTGAGTGAGGGCGGGTGTAGGGGGCAGTTTTTGGGGTGCAGGGTCTGAGTAAGGGTGGGTGTCAGGATACAAGCGAATATCATTGGTATCAATTAATATTAAACTATAGAGTGACCTCTGTTTTGCCAAGATCTGGTAATTCATGGAAATACCTTGAAGGTAGTGGGGCAGAACGAGCTAGGGCTCTGGTCAGTTTATGACCCTCTCCTAAAAGTATCAGTATATTAGGAGGGCATTACAGGACCTTCCTATGGTTTGTGGGATCGTCGTCTTTTCCTCAGATCTCTGTCTCGCCTGGAAACTGCTGAGGTCTCTGTAATGTTCTGTGTTTTCCTGACCGGCCAATGTCCTGTGTAACATGTTCCATGTTGTGTATGTGACAGTGTCGTATGTTATATGTTCCTGACGCTGACATAGAAACCTTTCCATAGAAATCATTTCATGTCATATAAAACACCTAGAAGCCGCTGATTTATTCCTCGTCACTCCCTAAATACACCCATTATTTCTCTTTACAGCTCCTGGAGAGCATAGACCAGAAAATGGACTCCATTATAAGAGGAGAAATGGAGACATGTTACATGAACAGTCAGCTCCGCCAGAGGGAGTAAAATATCTGTGTTAGTAGAGCAATATGCGCCCTTTCCATAGTCACATCATGACACATAGGACCTCATCCAGACCGTCACTTTCTATGTTTCTATGATTTTGTCATACAGTATCATTTATTTAAATTAATACATTTGGATGATTTATGGAAGGCTGTGGAACTTATCAATTATTACTCTTATTATTATTATTCTGGTTATTCCATTTCATCTCAGCTCTTCATCGAGTATACAGCATGGCGTCATTCTTCAATGCCTTCAATATATTTCATGGCCGTCATCACAGGGAAAGTGACCGTCAGGTTGGTTCACATTTACAGACACAGATAATATAAACCGTGCAGGTTCATCAATCCGCTTACACGGACAACCCCCTAAATAACGACTGCTCCCCGGTAATATTACACCAAGATTGCGTCTTGTAACTAACTCCCGGGTGCCCATAGTCCTATGTTACCGTATCATAAACTGAACCCCCCAAGTAAAGAGACACTGAATGGATCCCGCTAAACGCAGTTTAGTGTGAACACTACGGCACCTGCGTATAACGGTGAGGAGCAGAATGGCTTTTATATAGAGAGATTACACAGTGATTCACCTTTACTGGGGGGCAGGGTGTGAGTGAGGGCGGGTGCAGGGGGCAGTTACTGTGGGGCAGGGTGTGAGTGAGGGCGGGTGTAGGGGGCAGTTACTGGGGGGCAGGGTCTGAGTGAGGGCAGGTGTAGGGGCAGTTAGTGGGGTGCAGGGTCTGAGTGAGGGTGGGTGTAGGGGGCAGTTACTGGGGTGCAGGGTCTGAGTGAGGGTGGGTTTAGGGCGCAGTTGCTGGTGTGCAGGGTCTGAGTGAGGGCGGTTGTAGGGGGCAGTTAGTGAGGTGCAAGGTCTGACTGAGGGCGGATGTAGGGGGCAGTTACTTGGGAGCAGTGTCTAAGGGCCTGATCCAGACCTACGCCAATGCGCTGTGCTTACTAAAGCACAACGTATCGGCGTTCACTTACCTCGACACTCCCCCTGTGCGGGCGTATGGCCCCTTCCTTACGGAGGTAAGGAAGGGGCCATACGCTCGCACAGGAGCGAATGGCCGCCTAGCCCGCCTTCCCACCCTCATTTAACTACCTCCCCCCGCGCACGTACACTAACCTGAATGTAGGGACGCTGGGGGACGTCCCTAGAAAAATAAAATTTGTTAACCACGAGTTTCTAGGGTTTATATAGCCTCAGCCCCAATTAGACCACGCCCACTTGACCTTTTCCGGTACCATGTCACACCCAGTTTCATAGGACAGAATGGCTCCCATAGGAAAAAATGGGGCCTGGCTTTTCGGCTTTCCACCTCCACCCCCACCCCTAGGGGTGCTATCAGAGGCGTATCTAACGTGGGATTTGTAGGGCTCGTGCTGCAGGTTCCGATGGCGCTCAGCTGATGTGGGTGCAATCGGAGCCTTAGGGCACGAGTCCTACTAAACTCACAATTGTCAATAGCACCCGCACTGCGCTGTAACTCTTTAATAAAAGCGCTGCGCAGAGTAGCAGAGAGGAAAGGGGGCGGGTGGCACTTCCTGTTTCCTCCTGTAATTATTAGACTCAGTCACTAGAGGCCACCTCATCAGGATAGCACTTGTCAGAGCTGCTGCGTCCAGTCATTGGCTCAGTGCAGGTCCTGTACTGCAGAAGCCTCTCAGTAACACTTCCCCTGAGAGAACTCTACAGTACAGGATCTGTACTGGGCTAATGAGGAAGACAGAGTAACTAAAGAACAATGGGCACCTGCAGACTGCAGCCAGAAGAGAGGTAAGTAGAGATCGTCTAACAGTTGAAAGGGACGGTCCCAGCCGTTGCTACAGAGCAACAGGCAGCCAATTGCAAGAGTGGGGTAGAGGCAGCCTCATTACATGTCTGCATGATCTGTGAACAGGTATAAGTAAGTGTGTGTGTTGTGTACTGTGCATGTGAGTGTATGTGTTTATGCAGTGCTTTTTGTGTGTATATCTGGTTTGCACTGTGTGTGCATGTGTATGTATGGAATTTGTGTGTGTGACAGTTATGTGTAGTTGTGGGAGTGTGTGTGTCAGTGTCAGTCATGGTCTGTGCTTCTCTTCTGTATTGTATAATGCAGGGGAATTGTGCTGTCCCAGGATTGCAGACCAGATGCGACAGGAGGAGAAGGAAATGAGTCCATCAAAATCCAGTGTAAGGTAGGTTTGTAGTTTAATTTATGTATATAATTCATGTATTTTGCGTCACACTGTGTGTGTATATGTATATGGAGTGCACTGTGTGTGTGTGGTATATATGTATATGAAGTGACTGTGTACAATAGGTGAAGCAGTGGGGAGACATGAGGGGGAATATTTGAAGGCTGGGGAGACATGAGGGGGATTATTTGAAGGTTAAGAAGAGACAAGAGGGGGATTATTTGGAGGCTAAGGGGAGACATGAGGGGGATTATTTGGGGGTTGGGGAGACATGAAGGGGATTATTTGGAGGCTGAAAAAACATGAGGGGGCTATTGAAAGCTGGAGAGACATGATGGGGCTTATTGAAAGATGGGGAGACATGAGGGGGATTATTGGGAGGAAGGAGATACATGAGGGGGATTATTGGGAGGCTGGAGAGACATGATGGGGGTTTATTGGAAGATGAGAAGACATAAGGGGGTTATTAGAAACCTGGAGACAACACATGGAGTATGTATTGAAAGGCCTAGGTGATGATTTCTATGGACACTGACAACATGGCCTTTGTGGGGGGTGGGGAGAAGACATTCGGGATCGGGTAACTTCATCCTCTATATGTTAAAATAAAAGAAAACCGATACAAGCTATATTATAGATGGTACCTAGTCCCAACGAGGATCGCCAAATTTTTTCTAAATAAGAAAAACTTTGTTTTTATGAGATAAAGACCGTTTTCACCTGAAAACAGTATTTATCCTATGAAAACAATATCATTGTGCTTTTGTAAAAGGAGCCCAAAATCTTATGGGGATGCAGTCATCGCTGCAAACATGCTGTTTACGAAATAGAGGTAGCCAAAAACTAATATTCGTCTGTCTTTATTTTGAAATTAGCGCTAATTTCATTCGGAAATGCTGCCGCAGACCCGATGCACCAATAGGAGCAATGAGAAACTGGATTTATAATGTTGACAGCTGACATCTAGCACCCATGGGATCTGGAAAATGTATCCAAGTAATGTGCACTTATGCACTGATGGAGTTGTAAATACCAGCACTTAGCATTTGATGGCAAATGTGTACATTGACAGAAATGCTTACACAATGGTGATGCAGTGCTTTGCACTGAAGTTTGGTGAGCTGTATTTGTATTTATTTTCTGGTAATAAATAAGACAGACAAAAACATAACATTGTCTTTTCGCGTGCATTTATGGTAAAAATTCTTCTCTGCTTTATGCATTTACTGATTATGCAAATATGACCTACATTTTGTGAAAAAACCTAGCAAATCGTGTAGACTTACAGTAACGGATATGGATTTAGTTCAAATGTTAAGAACTTAAGTAGATCTGACATAAAATAAATGCACCTGTGTGGTATGCTCAGAAATTCAGTTGTTTGAGATTTTTTGAGAGCTACATATTATGCAGACAGGCATTTTAATCTGCTTTTTTTTTTTTGAAAAATAATTGTGTAACCGCAGAGTGAAGATCCAATTATCTTCATGCATTGGTACAAGGTGTCAGGAAATGTGTAGGAGATGTCTGGATGCATTCAAGCAAAACTATTCTACAGAGGGCATGCAAAAAGTAAAGCTTAGCACTTAAATTATAACTGGTATTTTATTCATGCGCAGTCAGAGGATATGAGCATTCCATATAATTCCGATAAACTATACATATGACACACTGTGCTCACTTGTTTCCAATCACAGCAAAATAACAAACTGTAAAATAGTTGGGATGATCTGCATAGCATAGAGGTCCAAAAACAGCATGATCGAAACATAGGCTCTGGTCCATAGTTATAAATGATTGCATTGTATAATGGTCAACTGACCTTGTACATAATTGTGTATTTAATGAATATCTATTATTATCTATTCATTTTTTTTTTTTTTTTGCAACCATGCTTTCTATAGACATGCAACTTTAGAGATAAAAATGTACAGAAGCATAGTGCAAGTGTTTTGTTTTGTGGCATAGAATACACTAAGTTTATGCAAGAGAGACACCTAGTGGTTGAAAATCAGAATACATGTGTATATCCTGAGTTTGTCTGTTTCTTTTAAACAGACTTGGGGCAGACTTCCGGTTCCGGCGGCCATGTAAGCGGCCGCAGACACACTAAGCTCCGGTGCCCCTTTCCCCTAAATCACTTATACCCACAACAGAACTCGCTTTAAGGGGTGGAATTGACAGCCCCAGACTGCAGGAGCCGCTTACTTGTCGCTGGACAAATTTCTAACTCCAAAAATGACGTCTAGGCAGCAGAGACAGAAAGCTGACTCGCATAAGCAGGCTTCCAAGATGGCACCCACAGCAAAACCCGCATCAGAAATCTCCTGCGCTCCCGCTGACGATGATCCTCAGATGCCGGGGAGTCCCTCCTCTGACACTGGCCTGCCTTGCACTCCATCTATGGAGCCAGTCAAATATGAAGACATGGTAATTAAAGACACAATGGGCCCTCTTCTGCAGGCCCAAGCAGACAAATTTACCACCGCCATCCAAAACCTAGGGGAGCAACTACATCAGGTCACCCACAGAGTCACTGAGCTGGAGCAGAGGTTGGGAGACACATTTGAGGATATTTCCTACCTTAAAACGCATATGCAAAAGTCTGATAAGGATACCAAATTACTATGCGCAAAACTAGACGACCTAGAAAATAGGTCACACAGAAATAATCTGCGCATTATTGGCTTGCCAGAAACCTTAAAGGGTCAACCCCTCACAGACTTTTTGTCACGAACCCTACCTGCGATGCTGGACATACAAGATAGTTGTGCAGACATAGCCATTGAGCGCGTCCACCGTTTGGGGCCCCAGAGAGAAGACCTTCCAAAGCAGCCCAGGCCAGTCATATTTAAATACATGAATTTTATTTACAAGTCGGCAATCTGGACGGCAAGCAGAAAGCCCCCTGGTTTATCTTGGGAAGGAAACAAGCTGAGAATCTTCCAAGACTATTCTGCGGAAGTATTGCGGGCCCGCAGAGAGTTCTCCGAGGTGTGCACCTCCCTCATAAAGCTGGATCGTCGCTTTGCCCTCCTGTACCTGGCGCGTCTCCGGACCTACTGTGGCACCTCTTACAAGGACTTTACATCGGCAACGGAGGCCAAGGAATTCATCGGGAGTACAAACATGGACACTTCCTAAGGAGATTCAGTGTGTTACCCCCTGGGGCACAACGGTTTCCAAAGGGTTTCCTGTCTACTACGCGACACAAGTAAAACATTCTAGACAGCAACCACATAAGCTATATGGTGTATCACTATGTATAAACAGGACATTTTGTTGTTATCCTGTTAGAAATATTATTTGAAAGCCTGATCACAGGCAGGGAGAGCGCCTGATGCGGGAGGGGGGGGGGGGTTAATTGTAATTGTGCATGTTCTTTGTTATAAAATTTTAATTAAGGGGAGAGAGAGGCGAGGAGTGCCTATTGAATGACCTATTTCTATATTGGTTATCCCGAAAGTCACGTACTAGAACAAAAGCTTAGACGGAGACTACTAATGTTCTCTTTGTCTCACTACCTTTGTTTTGTGTTTGTTTTTCTTGTTACACACCCAAAGTTGTGGGTTCTATGTGTTTTTGTGTTATGTTATGTCTCACTGTACTGACAGGATACTGACTGTGTGCTAAACGAAGTGTATGGGTTGACGTGAGTTGACCGTCCCCAGGCCATTCTCAGGAATTCAAAACTAAATAGACCCAATTTGAAGCTACTTTAAATAGATTGGCAGATAGATCCACAGCACACAGAAATTTCGAATTCTTTAAATGGGGAAACCGTCCTGGGCGTTTATTGTCAAATTTGATTAAGGGCAACAATAAGTCTACTTACATAGCGGCGCTGAGGGACAACTCGGGACGTCTAACACACCAGTCATCCGAGATCATGGTAATCCTCCCAAAAATTTTTGAGGACTTATATCAGCAGGAGCCAGTCAATGAACACTCCAAATCATGTTTCTGGAACAACCTACCCATACCCACGATTTCAGGGGATCAGGCAACTGCTATGGTGGCCCCTATCACTCTAGCAGAAGTCAAAGGGGCGATCAAACATCTTAAACCACTGAAGGCACACATGGCTTCAGTGGGGATTTTTATAAGATCCTCACTGAAGAGATCGCTCCTCATTTGCAGAAGTTCTTTAACAACATTTTATCTTCCAAATTGATCCCGAGATACTTTAACGCCACCATCATTAGAGTAATACCCAAACCAGGCAGAGACCCAACACTCCCCGGGTCTTACCGCCCGATCTCGCTTTTAAACACAGATTATAAATTGTTTACAAAAATTTTAACAGAGCGTCTGAAGCTGATATTACCAACCATTATCCACCTGGACCAAACTGGCTTCATGATGGGCCGCCATTCGGTCGTTAATATAAGAAAGGTGCTCACAATTATCCAACAGGCTGAACAGGAGGGCGGCTCCGACCCGCGCCTTATCCTATCCCTTGATGCCGAAAAGGCATTTGATATGATCACTTGGGACCATTTGTGGGAGTCGCTCTCCCATTTTGGCTTCCCTACAGATTTCACTGACACACTTAAGTCGCTCTACTCCTCCCCTTATGCACAGGTAGCAGGTAACGGCTCCCAATCAGCACCTTTTCAAATTGAAAGAGATACGTGCCAGGGCTGCCCTTTGTCGCCACTACTTTTTGCGCTTGCGATAGAATCCCTTGCTATAGCCTTACGTAGAGCCCCAGATTATAAAGGCATAATGGTGGGAAGTGTGGAGGCCAAGATGGCTTTGTTTACGGATGACATGTTGCTCATGGTTTCGTAGCCGGATAGATCAATACCGAAAATCATCCAAATTATACAGGATTTTGGATCCTTTGCTGGATACAAAATAAATTTCAGCAAATCTGAGGTCCTGATGCTGTCAGGTGCCAGGGTCATGCGGTCCTCAGATATCATAACGCAAACCTTTAAGTTAGCCGAAGGTAAATTTAAATATCTTTCATTCAGGTCACATCAAACATACAAAATCTGTACAAAGCTAAATTTTCCCCTGTCATTTGCTCTCTCGTGAATTCCGCAGAGAAATGGAACTCGCTGCCGCTCTCCACATTAGGCAGAATAGCCCTTGTCAAAAGTGTGTTGTTCCCCAGATTAATATACCTAATACAAATGTTGCCAATCTCTATGTCTAAATCAGACATAAAAAAGTGCTCAGATTTATTTGTCAGGTTTGTGTGGAGCAATAAAAATTCAAGAATTGTTGACGTATGCAGCTGCCCACAACTGAGGGGGGACTAGGTTTCCCAGATCTAAACGCCTTCATCCATGGGTCCTTTTTCAGATATGTGACCGACTGGATTTACCACAAACAATACTTTACTAACAAAACACTAGGATCTGAAACGATTAAACCGTACTCCTGGGCCGCATTGCTACACTTACCTAGGACAAAAATGCCAGAAAATGTCTTGAGTAATATTTTATTTTGGGATACATACACAGCCTGGGTGGCAGTCAATAAAAAATGTGGTGGTTCGTATCACTCCCACTTTAACACATTTTGGGGCAACCCTTCTTTTATACCAGGTCTCCAAGATGCAACGTACCTGTCGTGGAAACAAAAGGGAATTAGCGCCATAAGAGATATATATGACCCAGGGGGAGTAATCCGACCCTTTCACTACTTGACAGAAAAATATGATATACCAAACCAAAATTTCTTCATGTACCTGCAAGCAAGGCATTTTGCCCAACTTACAGTTAATTTAGCACGCCCGGCCCAAACTCGCTACAGTTGTTACTGGTGTTTCTGGAAACCCATCCGTTCCATGTCAAATGCGTGACTGATCACCTCCATTCAGCAGACTCCTCCGACTGGTGATAACAACTGGCACTGGCGTGGTCCAGGGACTTAGGGAAGACAATATCCTCCGAGGATTTGGTGCGCACTATGGGCCGTATCCAGAACTACGGCCGTCTTCCATTGTACGTAATCTGCGTATCGTTTCGATACGTAGATTGCGTATATGTGGTCTTTTAGACCGCATATACGCAATCTACGTATCGAAACGATACGCAGATTACGTACAATAGCTACTGCGCATGCGCAGTAGCTACTGTTCAGTGAATTACGGCCGTCTATGGAAGACGGCCGTAGTTCTGGATACGGCCCCATGACTCGACAATGACAGCTTTAGGAACAGTAACACTCCAGGAGGTGCATTTTAAGACAGTGCACAGAGTACACACAGCCCAGGCCAGAGACGTCACATGTCAGCTGACGAATCGGGACAATGCCCTAAATGTCGCTTCTGGAAAGCCACCTTGATCCACAATATCTGGGAATGTGGGAAAATTAAAAAATTATGGGGCAAGGTAATGAATTTTATCAATTTAATCTTTAAAACTAAACTCCCTCTAGATCCCTTTGCATTGCTGTTGGCTAACTTTGAGCGCTGGATTGGCACTCCTGGAGTCAAAGAATCTATCCCATTGCTTACAGTCATAGTGACCGCGGCAAGGAAAGTAATCTTACAAAATTGGACTACTAAAACACCTCCTTTTCTGGGCTCAGTGAAAGCCATATTGCTGCACACACTATATTTGGAGCGCCAGGCCACGTTGCCGGACATCGAACGTGGAGTAGAGCGCTTTTACAAAAAATGGGGGTCTTACATAGAAAGCCTCCATCCGCCAGACCAAGATTATATTTTGAAGTTATTCGAAACCACCACGTGGTTTCTGTATAGGAACTTGCCTGCACCTTCTGGCTCACAAGGAGCTACTTAACAACCACCCATACAGGGAAGTGATTGAAGTGTAAGAAAAAAAA
>WWET01001119.1:361609-376032 GCA_011038615.1 Limnodynastes dumerilii | reverse complement strand
CGCCTGCAGTCAGTGAGAGAGATTTTTTGTTAAATATTATCTATTTCAAATGAGACCATATTTCAGTCACATATGTTTTGAAATGATTTCCCTTTCTGTATTTGATTAAGAGAATGTTCAGGCAAAGTGTGTGATATTGATGTGAAGGCAGTCGATCTTCTGGTGGAATGTTATCACTTTGTACTCTTTTTTTTTTTTTTTTACTGCATAATGTATGTTATGATATCCAGGGGGATTATACACTGCCAGTCGGGTCTAGACCTTTGTTCTATATCAATGCCTGTTGGGTTATCTTTAAACCTCCTTATGTCTCATTAGCCACGTATGTGGCTGTGTTTACTTGTTTACCTATTATGGAAAAAAAACTAATAAAGAGTTTAAAAAATAAAATAAAAAACAGCCTTGGGGCCAGATATACTAAGCTGCGGGTTTGGAAAAGTGGAGGTGTTGCCCATAGCAACCAATCAGATTCTAGCTCTCACTTTCCTGTTACATATTAGAGAATTTCAGCTAGAATTTGATTGGTTGCTATGAGCAACATCTCCACTTTTCCAAACCCGCAGCTTAGTAACTCTGGCCCTTGGTGGCTTTCTAATAACAATAACAAAAATACACGTATGTATAAAATTTACTAAGGCTACATAAGAATATTAAAGTATACTTTACTAAAACATAAACATAAACTTAAGGCAGCAATCCCTTTAACATATGGAGGAGTATGTTTTATTATTACTACTTAAGTATTACTGCCTATCTATTGGGATCTCCATCCTGAAATGTTAATCCCCCCTGACCGATCCAGCACAAAAGAGAGAAACTCTTTTTCCATTAACAAAATGCTCCTGCCTCCACAGAAAATGAAGGAGAAAGAGACCTAGCAAGTATTTCTCTAGCATTGCGGCTTTATTTCTTAGTTTCCTTCTCTCTCTGGCTATAAAGTACAGAGCTGTAACGAGAACTTTCAGTGCCCGGGGAAAAAGGAAAAATGGTCCCCCCGACCCTAAATTCAAATCCATATTAACTATAAATATTAACTTACTGGTGTCCCCTTAAGATTTGCGCCCTGGGCATCCACCCCTATCACACACCTCTAGTTACGGCCCTGATAAAGTGTTAGCAGTAGACCAAGAAGATAATGACACCAAGTAATATAGGTTTTAAGATATGAAATGGACAAGTGGTGGACTGGGCCTTAATATGGCGCTGTGGTAAAATGTCAAAGCTGTAATGGCAAAACTATTGAATTCCATTCATTCCTAAATTTCCATGCCGCCACTTCTTAAAGTCCTGAAAATACCATGTGTATACTGATCAATAACCAGTCAACCCCAAACAGGTGTCTATACAGGTATTGGACCAGGTCCAGACTCAACACTTGTGCACATTGTCCGTTCCATTCCATCAGAAAACATACTAGAATCGTAAAATTAGGCTTGTATGTTAAAAATTATAGGGGGTGGGGAATCTGGCCCTTGGTTAAGCGCTTAGGTATGAGCATCACCTGTAAATGCCCTTTTTTGTTTGTACAGTAACAGGTGACTCTAGTGTGATGGTCACAGCTTGTTATGGATCACTATCTCCTGTAGGGTAAATCAGTCTTTGTCCAACCCTTATCCTAATTCTTACCCTAACCCTCCCTTTCCATTACCCTAACCCTCTCTTTCCTGCTTCCCTGCAGCCTAACCCTGAGACCCTCTTCCCTGCACCCTGACCCTAAGACTCCAATCATCGCAGCTTAACTCTAAGGGCCTCAATCATTAAAAACGATTTTGACCTGCGATTTTGCATCGTGGCGATATTGCCGCAATTTTTTTTTATTTCAAATTCATTAAAACGTGATTTGATTGCGATTTTTGCATTCTCAGACAATGGTATGCGATTTTTAAAGGGCTAAATCGCGGTGATTTTCATTAGAAAACCACCGCGATTAGCCCTTTAACAAATCGTGGCAAATCGCGTGAGATAGATAAAAACATAAGTGCTGCATGGCTGAAAGCCTTAGCCATGCTGTACTGATGGAACTACAAGGATCTGCAAAGCTGATCCTTGTAATTCTATTAGCACAACATGGTTAGACTTCCTAACCATGCAGCGCTGCATGTAGTGTGTAAAAATAAAAAATAAAAAAATCCACAAAACATACATTAACCCCTACATTCCTAAAATAAAGTATGCATGTAAAAAAATATATTTCCTAACTAACAATGTTCCCTAAATGAGTGGACTTACCTTCGGTGGTCATCTCTCCTAATTAAAGTGAAATGGGTGCATTGTATCGTGTGTAAAAAATATAAAAAAATATTTGTACACTCACTGTTTGATGTCAGCATCTTGGGAAGCCTTCAATTCTTCTTAGTAGGATGACTTCTGGACTTTTCTTCTTCATTGGATCGTCTTCTCCTGTTGCCACGACGCAGGAACGCTTCTTAACTCCTTCGGGGCTGTTCCTTATGACGATCAGGTCACTAGGGGGCAGTGTTTTTATAGTGGAGAAACAGTAGAGAACCAGTGTAACTGACGTCATCTCTACTCTAAAAACACTGCCCCCTAATGACATGATCGTCATAAGTGCAGCCATGCAGCACTTAGGTTTTACACAGACAAAAACACATGTCTGTTATACGGACATGTGTTTTTGTCAGTCCCGATAGCCCAAAAAAATAGAATCACACCTCTCTGGCTGCGATTGATTTTTTTGTGATTTCTAGGCGATTTCACCGCAAACAAAATTGCTATCTTTAACATTAAAAAAAATTGGGACCGCGATTACAATACACGCGATTCTAAATCACACTCAAATCGTGTGATTTGGAGCTAAATGAATACTGTTCGGTGATTTTTAAGCCCCGAATCACATGATTTGAGGCGATTTAGGAAAAATCGTTCTTAATGAATGAGGCCCTAAGAGCCAGATTTACTAAGCTGTGGGTTTGGAAAAGACTTCCCAGTAATACCCACCTATCCAGTCCGGTGTGGCGGGCCGGCTGTGGTGCAATGGGTCGGCAGCGTCGGTTTCTGAATTTAATGAATGTGTAAGTATGCCGAAAAATAAGTTTGGAATATTTACACAGTCATTAGTGAAAGTTTATAATAGTTCTGCAAAAATCCCATTTTTGTCCATGACTGGTTCCATTTTTTAAAACTTGTTAGATCTGATACATAACTATACAGGGGGTAACAGCCGGCACTGTTGTCCTGGGCCCAGAGCTGATGGGCCTGGCTTGCCAATACTTACCTAGCTCTGCAGCAACAAGTTTCACTAAAGTAGTTTCTGTACCTATACATATCTATCAGATGTCCAAGAGGGGGCATTTGTGCCAAACTGGCATAGTCTGAATTTCAAAACTGTTCTTTTCATTTGTGCCAAACTGGCATAGTCTGAATTTCAAAACTGTTCTTTTCATTTGTGCCAAACTGGCATAGTCTGAATTTCAAAACTGTTCTTTTCATTTGTGCCAAACTGGCATAGTCTGAATTTCAAAACTGTTCTTTTCATTTGTGCCAAACTGGCATAGTCTGAATTTCAAAACTGTTCTTTTCATTTGTGCCAAACTGGCATAGTCTGAATTTCAAAACTGTTCTTTTCATTTGTGCCAAACTGGCATAGTCTGAATTTCAAAACTGTTCTTTTCATTTGTGCCAAACTGGCATAGTCTGAATTTCAAAACTGTTCTTTTCATTTGTGCCAAACTGGCATAGTCTGAATTTCAAAACTGTTCTTTTCATTTGTGCCAAACTGGCATAGTCTGAATTTCAAAACTGTTCTTTTCATTTGTGCCAAACTGGCATAGTCTGAATTTCAAAACTGTTCTTTTCATTTGTGCCAAACTGGCATAGTCTGAATTTCAAAACTGTTCTTTTCATTTGTGCCAAACTGGCATAGTCTGAATTTCAAAACTGTTCTTTTCATTTGTGCCAAACTGGCATAGTCTGAATTTCAAAACTGTTCTTTTCATTTGTGCCAAACTGGCATAGTCTGAATTTCAAAACTGTTCTTTTCATTTGTGCCAAACTGGCATAGTCTGAATTTCAAAACTGTTCTTTTCATTTGTGCCAAACTGGCATAGTCTGAATTTCAAAACTGTTCTTTTCATTTGTGCCAAACTGGCATAGTCTGAATTTCAAAACTGTTCTTTTCATTTGTGCCAAACTGGCATAGTCTGAATTTCAAAACTGTTCTTTTCATTTGTGCCAAACTGGCATAGTCTGAATTTCAAAACTGTTCTTTTCATTTGTGCCAAACTGGCATAGTCTGAATTTCAAAACTGTTCTTTTCATTTGTGCCAAACTGGCATAGTCTGAATTTCAAAACTGTTCTTTTCATTTGTGCCAAACTGGCATAGTCTGAATTTCAAAACTGTTCTTTTCATTTGTGCCAAACTGGCATAGTCTGAATTTCAAAACTGTTCTTTTCATTTGTGCCAAACTGGCATAGTCTGAATTTCAAAACTGTTCTTTTCATTTGTGCCAAACTGGCATAGTCTGAATTTCAAAACTGTTCTTTTCATTTGTGCCAAACTGGCATAGTCTGAATTTCAAAACTGTTCTTTTCATTTGTGCCAAACTGGCATAGTCTGAATTTCAAAACTGTTCTTTTCATTTGTGCCAAACTGGCATAGTCTGAATTTCAAAACTGTTCTTTTCATTTGTGCCAAACTGGCATAGTCTGAATTTCAAAACTGTTCTTTTCATTTGTGCCAAACTGGCATAGTCTGAATTTCAAAACTGTTCTTTTCATTTGTGCCAAACTGGCATAGTCTGAATTTCAAAACTGTTCTTTTCATTTGTGCCAAACTGGCATAGTCTGAATTTCAAAACTGTTCTTTTCATTTGTGCCAAACTGGCATAGTCTGAATTTCAAAACTGTTCTTTTCATTTGTGCCAAACTGGCATAGTCTGAATTTCAAAACTGTTCTTTTCATTTGTGCCAAACTGGCATAGTCTGAATTTCAAAACTGTTCTTTTCATTTGTGCCAAACTGGCATAGTCTGAATTTCAAAACTGTTCTTTTCATTTGTGCCAAACTGGCATAGTCTGAATTTCAAAACTGTTCTTTTCATTTGTGCCAAACTGGCATAGTCTGAATTTCAAAACTGTTCTTTTCATTTGTGCCAAACTGGCATAGTCTGAATTTCAAAACTGTTCTTTTCATTTGTGCCAAACTGGCATAGTCTGAATTTCAAAACTGTTCTTTTCATTTGTGCCAAACTGGCATAGTCTGAATTTCAAAACTGTTCTTTTCATTTGTGCCAAACTGGCATAGTCTGAATTTCAAAACTGTTCTTTTCATTTGTGCCAAACTGGCATAGTCTGAATTTCAAAACTGTTCTTTTCATTTGTGCCAAACTGGCATAGTCTGAATTTCAAAACTGTTCTTTTCATTTGTGCCAAACTGGCATAGTCTGAATTTCAAAACTGTTCTTTTCATTTGTGCCAAACTGGCATAGTCTGAATTTCAAAACTGTTCTTTTCATTTGTGCCAAACTGGCATAGTCTGAATTTCAAAACTGTTCTTTTCATTTGTGCCAAACTGGCATAGTCTGAATTTCAAAACTGTTCTTTTCATTTGTGCCAAACTGGCATAGTCTGAATTTCAAAACTGTTCTTTTCATTTGTGCCAAACTGGCATAGTCTGAATTTCAAAACTGTTCTTTTCATTTGTGCCAAACTGGCATAGTCTGAATTTCAAAACTGTTCTTTTCATTTGTGCCAAACTGGCATAGTCTGAATTTCAAAACTGTTCTTTTCATTTGTGCCAAACTGGCATAGTCTGAATTTCAAAACTGTTCTTTTCATTTGTGCCAAACTGGCATAGTCTGAATTTCAAAACTGTTCTTTTCATTTGTGCCAAACTGGCATAGTCTGAATTTCAAAACTGTTCTTTTCATTTGTGCCAAACTGGCATAGTCTGAATTTCAAAACTGTTCTTTTCATTTGTGCCAAACTGGCATAGTCTGAATTTCAAAACTGTTCTTTTCATTTGTGCCAAACTGGCATAGTCTGAATTTCAAAACTGTTCTTTTCATTTGTGCCAAACTGGCATAGTCTGAATTTCAAAACTGTTCTTTTCATTTGTGCCAAACTGGCATAGTCTGAATTTCAAAACTGTTCTTTTCATTTGTGCCAAACTGGCATAGTCTGAATTTCAAAACTGTTCTTTTCATTTGTGCCAAACTGGCATAGTCTGAATTTCAAAACTGTTCTTTTCATTTGTGCCAAACTGGCATAGTCTGAATTTCAAAACTGTTCTTTTCATTTGTGCCAAACTGGCATAGTCTGAATTTCAAAACTGTTCTTTTCATTTGTGCCAAACTGGCATAGTCTGAATTTCAAAACTGTTCTTTTCATTTGTGCCAAACTGGCATAGTCTGAATTTCAAAACTGTTCTTTTCATTTGTGCCAAACTGGCATAGTCTGAATTTCAAAACTGTTCTTTTCATTTGTGCCAAACTGGCATAGTCTGAATTTCAAAACTGTTCTTTTCATTTGTGCCAAACTGGCATAGTCTGAATTTCAAAACTGTTCTTTTCATTTGTGCCAAACTGGCATAGTCTGAATTTCAAAACTGTTCTTTTCATTTGTGCCAAACTGGCATAGTCTGAATTTCAAAACTGTTCTTTTCATTTGTGCCAAACTGGCATAGTCTGAATTTCAAAACTGTTCTTTTCATTTGTGCCAAACTGGCATAGTCTGAATTTCAAAACTGTTCTTTTCATTTGTGCCAAACTGGCATAGTCTGAATTTCAAAACTGTTCTTTTCATTTGTGCCAAACTGGCATAGTCTGAATTTCAAAACTGTTCTTTTCATTTGTGCCAAACTGGCATAGTCTGAATTTCAAAACTGTTCTTTTCATTTGTGCCAAACTGGCATAGTCTGAATTTCAAAACTGTTCTTTTCATTTGTGCCAAACTGGCATAGTCTGAATTTCAAAACTGTTCTTTTCATTTGTGCCAAACTGGCATAGTCTGAATTTCAAAACTGTTCTTTTCATTTGTGCCAAACTGGCATAGTCTGAATTTCAAAACTGTTCTTTTCATTTGTGCCAAACTGGCATAGTCTGAATTTCAAAACTGTTCTTTTCATTTGTGCCAAACTGGCATAGTCTGAATTTCAAAACTGTTCTTTTCATTTGTGCCAAACTGGCATAGTCTGAATTTCAAAACTGTTCTTTTCATTTGTGCCAAACTGGCATAGTCTGAATTTCAAAACTGTTCTTTTCATTTGTGCCAAACTGGCATAGTCTGAATTTCAAAACTGTTCTTTTCATTTGTGCCAAACTGGCATAGTCTGAATTTCAAAACTGTTCTTTTCATTTGTGCCAAACTGGCATAGTCTGAATTTCAAAACTGTTCTTTTCATTTGTGCCAAACTGGCATAGTCTGAATTTCAAAACTGTTCTTTTCATTTGTGCCAAACTGGCATAGTCTGAATTTCAAAACTGTTCTTTTCATTTGTGCCAAACTGGCATAGTCTGAATTTCAAAACTGTTCTTTTCATTTGTGCCAAACTGGCATAGTCTGAATTTCAAAACTGTTCTTTTCATTTGTGCCAAACTGGCATAGTCTGAATTTCAAAACTGTTCTTTTCATTTGTGCCAAACTGGCATAGTCTGAATTTCAAAACTGTTCTTTTCATTTGTGCCAAACTGGCATAGTCTGAATTTCAAAACTGTTCTTTTCATTTGTGCCAAACTGGCATAGTCTGAATTTCAAAACTGTTCTTTTCATTTGTGCCAAACTGGCATAGTCTGAATTTCAAAACTGTTCTTTTCATTTGTGCCAAACTGGCATAGTCTGAATTTCAAAACTGTTCTTTTCATTTGTGCCAAACTGGCATAGTCTGAATTTCAAAACTGTTCTTTTCATTTGTGCCAAACTGGCATAGTCTGAATTTCAAAACTGTTCTTTTCATTTGTGCCAAACTGGCATAGTCTGAATTTCAAAACTGTTCTTTTCATTTGTGCCAAACTGGCATAGTCTGAATTTCAAAACTGTTCTTTTCATTTGTGCCAAACTGGCATAGTCTGAATTTCAAAACTGTTCTTTTCATTTGTGCCAAACTGGCATAGTCTGAATTTCAAAACTGTTCTTTTCATTTGTGCCAAACTGGCATAGTCTGAATTTCAAAACTGTTCTTTTCATTTGTGCCAAACTGGCATAGTCTGAATTTCAAAACTGTTCTTTTCATTTGTGCCAAACTGGCATAGTCTGAATTTCAAAACTGTTCTTTTCATTTGTGCCAAACTGGCATAGTCTGAATTTCAAAACTGTTCTTTTCATTTGTGCCAAACTGGCATAGTCTGAATTTCAAAACTGTTCTTTTCATTTGTGCCAAACTGGCATAGTCTGAATTTCAAAACTGTTCTTTTCATTTGTGCCAAACTGGCATAGTCTGAATTTCAAAACTGTTCTTTTCATTTGTGCCAAACTGGCATAGTCTGAATTTCAAAACTGTTCTTTTCATTTGTGCCAAACTGGCATAGTCTGAATTTCAAAACTGTTCTTTTCATTTGTGCCAAACTGGCATAGTCTGAATTTCAAAACTGTTCTTTTCATTTGTGCCAAACTGGCATAGTCTGAATTTCAAAACTGTTCTTTTCATTTGTGCCAAACTGGCATAGTCTGAATTTCAAAACTGTTCTTTTCATTTGTGCCAAACTGGCATAGTCTGAATTTCAAAACTGTTCTTTTCATTTGTGCCAAACTGGCATAGTCTGAATTTCAAAACTGTTCTTTTCATTTGTGCCAAACTGGCATAGTCTGAATTTCAAAACTGTTCTTTTCATTTGTGCCAAACTGGCATAGTCTGAATTTCAAAACTGTTCTTTTCATTTGTGCCAAACTGGCATAGTCTGAATTTCAAAACTGTTCTTTTCATTTGTGCCAAACTGGCATAGTCTGAATTTCAAAACTGTTCTTTTCATTTGTGCCAAACTGGCATAGTCTGAATTTCAAAACTGTTCTTTTCATTTGTGCCAAACTGGCATAGTCTGAATTTCAAAACTGTTCTTTTCATTTGTGCCAAACTGGCATAGTCTGAATTTCAAAACTGTTCTTTTCATTTGTGCCAAACTGGCATAGTCTGAATTTCAAAACTGTTCTTTTCATTTGTGCCAAACTGGCATAGTCTGAATTTCAAAACTGTTCTTTTCATTTGTGCCAAACTGGCATAGTCTGAATTTCAAAACTGTTCTTTTCATTTGTGCCAAACTGGCATAGTCTGAATTTCAAAACTGTTCTTTTCATTTGTGCCAAACTGGCATAGTCTGAATTTCAAAACTGTTCTTTTCATTTGTGCCAAACTGGCATAGTCTGAATTTCAAAACTGTTCTTTTCATTTGTGCCAAACTGGCATAGTCTGAATTTCAAAACTGTTCTTTTCATTTGTGCCAAACCGGCATAGTCTGAATTTCAAAACTGTTCTTTTCATTTGTGCCAAACTGGCATAGTCCGATCTTGAGACTATATTGCACTTATCTGTTAATTTGATTATCTTTCAATAAAACAAGCTTACTTTCATCCCTGCTCGTTTGTTGTTTACCTGGGAACCCGAGACAGGTCCCACCAACCTTTGCAGTTCATGACACTTTCTGAGTATTACTCTCCAACATATTTTAATAGAAAATAGGTACACCTGGGGGGTGTGCCCATGAAGGGGGTGCAGCTTGCTATGTGAAGGGGTGTGCTTTAATCTGCTCTCATTTGCATGTATGATAAGGTGGAAAATCTAATTTTACACCTTATCATATGAGCTAAGAACTCACAGGAGAGGGTCCTGTCACTGTAGCAGAGATATATAAGGGGTGTGTCACCACAGCTCTGTTATAGTGATCATATGCTGCAGGACTGGAAGGTGAGTATAGGGGGAAGAAAACTTCTGGGTCAGAATCTGGTACAGAAGCCCTTTTAGCCGGTACAGACCATTAAAAAAAGGTACTGTACCTGCTTAATAGATATAGTTCGAAGGTATGGAGTACACATATAGCAAATGGATAAAGACTCACATACAGGAGGTACCTTGAGGCTGGGCAGGTGAGCTTGACCCAATATAGCTATATTGTTAAATAAACCTCCTTTTAATGTATGTGCTGACACATAGGGCCAGATTTACTTAGCTGCGGCTTTGGAAAAGTGGAGATGTTACATATAGCAACCAATCAGATTATAGCTCTTACATACTAGAGCATGTCAGCTAAAATCTGATTGGTTGCTATGGGCAACAAATCTGAACCATAGTGTTATGTTATGTTATGTTTGGTATGGAGCACCAAAACAGTTTTTTTGTACCTTATTTCAGTTTGTGTTTCATTTTTTCACCACTTTATTTTAAATACTTTACTGATTCTACTAGCTTTTCCTAGAACATTTTAAGTTGTTTAACAAAATTTATTGTTTTAAAGTGCAGTGAAGCCACAAATATGCTGTCAGTCTAGGCGAATCAGAGCTTCTCTGGGAGGGATTTGTACATCAGTTCTCCTATCAGCTTGTGCGAAACACCAAGAAAACAAAATTACCGTGTAAAGTCTATACGGGATTTTATGTGCTCAAGAATTCAAATTCACATGAAATGGACAAAATCATTTACAGTTATTTATAATGAGAAATGAGACAGACTGAAAACATTCATAAAAACAATGGTCTTTTAACGTTTCACATTTCCAATGAATGGTTTCTTGTCATGATGGAAAAAACAAATTGAAGTTGTAAAGAAAGAGAAAGAGAAAACATTAGGATTTGTGACAGATACAGCTGCCTGGGAGGAACATTTGTTGGTAGACACCATAAGTGTCCTTATCTATTGAAGGTCATAGAGGACCAACATTTTTATTAGCTTACATGTTTCATGTATTAAATGTTATAGTTGGTAGTAAGGGTGCTGACAGAGCACTGGATAGAGGGGAGTAACTCACACCCTCCGATCAGTGCTTGTGCAGGGCAGTAACTGGCTGTGTAGGTGCAGGATGCTAGAAGCTTGGCTTAGGAAAAGATTTGGAATTTGGAATCTGGGGGGCCTCTTGCCATTTAAAAGACCAAGAGGTATTTTCAGGCACTAAAGAAGACATGGACAAGCTCCACAGTAAGGGCTTCAGCAGATGTTTGAATGGTCTGTGGTCACCCCTCCCCTGCCTGCCTAGGGCAGCGCTCTGGTGTCAGCTAATGGCAAGTTATGCCTCTAGGGAACCTTCTCGCCACTGACAGCTTAGCTCCTGCCTGGTGTTGCTTCATGAGTGTAGTTGGGGGCAGCTGCCTTAGGCCCCACTTTTTTTAAGGTCCCGTTGCAGTCACATCACCTGCACCCACTTTAGTTACATGACTGTGTATGTTTAATGCCATTTTTAAAAAGGGAAAAGTAGAGATGTTGGCCATAGCAACCAATGAGATTATAGCTTATGAAAACATTCTAAAAATAATAGTGAGAATCTGATTGGTTAAATTTTTCTGCTTTAGAAGTTCCATTAAATTCCTTGCTATGGTTTTGGCTAAAACAGACGAGACGAAATGGCGAACAATGAAGTAAAAACAATAACAATTACATATATAATGGAATGAGACACATAGACTATAATTGCAAACCATAAACTTTTAACAGACCACATAATTAGAGAGGACTGTGGATTACATATTATATACATAAAAATCATGCAAGTCAAATTATCCAGAAATTCTGTTTTACAATAGATTTCTGTAGTTATTTTTATTTTCTTCTTCATTCCTGTTCGTCTGTTTTTATAGCAAAGACTGTTCGCGCTGAATGCAAGTCAAAGCGATACCTTCAATAGCCCTCGTAGTTTGGACAAATGCAGAGACAATTACACTTCCTCTCTGTTGTTAAGCACAATAAATAAAAGAAACCCACACACATGAATGGAAAACAGATCCATCTGTAATCCTATTGGTAAACTATTATATATAGACACTGGTCACCATGTACTTCTATATTTAACACAGTGTCTGCTGGTCATATGTACTTTGCAACACTGGCAAGAGTATCCTGAGAGTCCTTGGTGAATGGCTGTGTTAAATATGTCATACACTTTGTCATTAGCTGATATCTGAAAAAGTTTTATAAAACAATGTAAAATTGCATTTTTCTCAGCAAAAATATAAGAATGGAATATAGAAATAGCTCCGTGTATAAAAGCAACTGAGGCGCATGTCCAAATACTAAACCGTATATGTTCTCCTATAAGGAGAGTATAGAGTCATTGTAATGGCTGAGTATTTGATACTAAGTATTGAAGTCCTCCATTGTGTAAAGAGAAGTGGCCGGTAGCAACACCAGTGGAGACCAAGGTAAGTGAGAATACCTGGTGACCTTATGTTTTCTTTAGGAATGTCATTGTCAAACTGTTGCCGTCAACGTGCTTTGTATTCAGACCCCATCTCCAGGTAGCCACGAAACGCTCCCCTGTGTTTCATTTCATCAAATCTTTCATCTGTCAAAGTGATCTAGGTAGGTGTATTTTCTTGACGCTTGATTCCTGTAAAGTTCCTCTCTCCATCATGTGGAAGGCTTTTTATGGAGGAATCCCAGTTTAAGTGAAGAATGCTGAATACCAGGTTCTTCTGTCCATACCAACGAGGTGGATAAACTTTTACGCTCGCTCCTAAACACTGATCGCCTGCGTTGCCTTTGTAGTAGATGCTTGAGTTTTTCTTTGAAGAAGCTTGTGGTTAAGGTGTACAGGATGGGGTTTAAGGCACTGTTTATCGGTAGAACAAATATCACAATCCAAGAGGTAATGGTGCCTAGAAACAGATAAAATAAAATAAAGAATAATAACGAAAACATGAAAAAAATGAAGACTGCAATCGGGTTTGATACATGGCAGTAACTAAATGTAAAGAAGTATGACAATGCATCTATACCATATGCCTCCATAAACACACAAGGACATGATTAGTTAGTATGGCAATCTCATGGTAAACACAATGTATTTTGTATGACATTCTCTAATTACATTTTTTATTCTAACCATCTGTTTCCTATTGCATGGCAGTGACTTTGAATAGTTATACATAACGTATAAAAAGACCCAATACCTTCTGTCCCATCTGGTTTATTTGATTTTATTTGAATATAAATAGCATTTTCATATGAATTGAAAATATAAAAGTGGTGAAGGATTCAAAAAAGAACAAATAACTGCATTAGATGCACTAATATCAATTATTAGACAAGTTTCTATAGACCCGGGATTATCTGGCTTGTTTAAGCCCTGGGGGAAGGGGGTGGGGGGTAATTGGGATACTTGGGCAAGTAACCAATTATGTAGATTTTATGAAAGGTCCCTCTGACCTGGCCTCACTGTGAACCCTGCCTTCACAAAGAACCATACAACTGTTACTGTGATATTTAATCAATGAAAATTGAAAATTGCCTCCATGAGGCATAGCAATCATTCCACAGAGTCCCGAAAGCTCCGTGGTCCGAAAAGTTAAGAAAAATAGTACCCCACTCGTTTCCCTAATTCTAACCCTAACCCTCCCCTCTCACTACCCTAACCCTCCCTTACTTGCAGCCTAACACTAACCCACCATCTCCCGCAGCCTGACCCTAACCCTCCCTCTTCTGCAGCCTGACCCTAACCCTCCATCTCCCGCAGCCTGACCCTAACCCTCCATCTCCCGCAGCATGACCCTAACCCTCCCTCCCCTGCAGCCTGACCCTAACCCTCCCTTCCTTACAGCTTGAACCTAACCCTCCCTACCCCGCACAGATAGTTTACTCACCTGTTCCAGGTCCAGTGATAGCAGTGACGGAGGTTTGGCGGAGGGATATTGCTAATTGCGAAAGTGAATGGGTGCAGTATGCCAAACGGCATACTCACCCATTCATTTAAAAAAAAGTCTGAATAGGTAAGTATTCGAAAAAGGGACATCTGAAAAGGAACTTTTGTATGTCCCTTTATCGTCAATGACATTTTCTAACCGGAGAGTGTAACTGCTCCTAACCATCTGCTGAAAAAATTGTGACACCATACACACTGTACAGATATCTGCCTATACTGCACAGAATGAGCAGAAAACAACAAGGTATAGTAGTAGCGCTAAGTAGCTAAAAAAGCAGCAAGTATACTGATTCAAAACAAAGTGTATCTAGAACTTTGTAAACAAAGATGAGCATATAGCGTGAACCTATATATCAGCGCTTTAGGACGTACAAGTAGGCAACATGATAACAAATGAATCAAGAGTTCATAGCTCGCAGTGTATGGTTCATGTAATGTCTATGGTATAAAGCAGCTTTAATGTAAATTCCATTTTTATGATTACTCCAGACAAACAACCAGGATCCTCTGTGTCTTGCTACACATCCGTCCTGCACGTGTTCACCACATAGCCTCACTTCTGTGTCCAATCTCATCTCTGCTGTCATGGAAACTGAGCCTTGGTTCCGTATTGCAATTTCATACAGAGTG
>WWET01001119.1:344967-361306 GCA_011038615.1 Limnodynastes dumerilii | reverse complement strand
TAGCCTTCACCCGGCGTAAGGAAGGGGCCATACGCCCGCACAGGGGGGAGTCAGCGATGTAACGCTGAGCGTTAGCACGCTCAGCGCTACATCGTTGATCTGGATCAGGCCCATTGTCACAAACCGCGGTAATTACTGCATCAGAGGTCATCTGTCTGCTGCCTTTTCTGGCCATTACCATGCTTCCAGGACTATTTCATGGGCGCTGCCATCTTGGAATCATTACATGGCTTGTTCCAGCTGATCAGATTCCAGCTCTAAACTCACATGACCAGGCTATCCAATCCAAGAAAAGTTGAATCCAGTGCTGGTCCAGGTCAAGTCCTGTTCCAGTTCATGTTCATTCCTGGTCCAGTCCAGGTCAAGTTAAGTCCAATTCAGTCAAACTGGTCCAGTCCAGGTCAAATCAAGTCTAGTCCAGTCCTGGTCAAGTCCACTACAGTAACTTGTTTTGTCCAACCAGCCAAGTCTGCCTTGTCCACTCCAGTTAAGCTTGTTTAGTCTAGTCCAGCCAAGTCTGCCTTGTCCAGTCCAGTCAACGCTTTGTTCACTAAGACATGAGCAGATCACATATCAAACCCTCTAGTTTCCATTACCACGCTAAAACCCTATCACCCTATCCCTGGGAACCCAGAGCGGATACCTCAAGTCAGTCCGTGTTAGACATTCACACTGGAAATGTCTAAAATTGCATGTTCATTAAAACATCCACATCGGGATACCGGTTCCGGCCTTTAGAAAGACTGTCATTCAGTCGAAATGCGTTGAGTACTATTACCTCCATCATCTTGAACTATACAGGCAGATATATCCATAGTGTCAATGTACATCAGTGTCGGAACTGATATCACGATTTACTACAACCCTCTGTTGTCTATCCTGTAACCAAGATCGTATACAAGACACAGAGGTTCCTGGTTGTTTGTCTGGAGAAATCATAAAAGTAGAACTTGCATTAGAGCTGCTTTATACCATAAACATAAACCATAAACTGTAAGCTTTGAACTTTTAATTCATTTCTTGTCTTGTTGCCTACTCATACAGCCTATAGCGTTGATTTGCTGTATACTGCACAAAAGCACAGAAAAGTCAGACAGAGAGTCATCTCTGTGTCTGACATTGTACCATCAGTTACTGTGATTTTTAGGACTTTCAGAAAAACAAACCCTAAGATGCCACCCCTTTTTTCACCAAAAATCAAGATTGTAGGAGCTTACAATACTGTTCCAAATAGCCTTGAATCATATGATCATCCTGATAATTGGATAGGGGTGTACCCAATTTTAGTCAAGGACAAAACCTATACTATATAGGTTTTACTATATATTTTATTTTACAGATAGACGGTATAGTCTGTTACTGGTTTGTGGCAGTGTTGCTGAGGCATTTTCTTTCCTTTGTTTCTGTGGCTAGCAAATTACCCCCCAGCCTTTCATGCACCTGTTTGCATTTACCTATAAATTGATTGAGCAACTTCCATTCTGTGTCTGTACTGTTTGGAAGCTTGTCTGGGAGCTATAGTTGAGAGGGGGTGTTTTTCCACAGCAGCTATTATGGAGACTTTAAGGGGTGTCTCCTAAGGTAAGTTTGGCTCTCAATTTAAAAACATATATATATGACCCAACATTGGGACTCTCATTGTTAGAGTTAAGACCCCCATATGCAGAAAGGCCTTGACGGTGGCTGGTGGCTTATCATATATTTGCGCAAATATGTGTAACGGACATTTCTGCATTTTATGTTACAGATAGATGGTATAGTCTGTTACTGGTTTATGGCAGTGTTGCTGGGGCATTCCCTTTCCTTTGTTTCTGTGGCTAGCAGAGTAACGCCTACCTTTCATGCACCTGTTTGCATTAACCTATAAATTGATTGAGCAACTTCCATTTTGTGTCAAAACCTATAGTAACCTAGTTACAGGGATGAAACCAGTGTGGATCCATGTTGCAAACGGCCTTATTTTAATAGGGTCGTTCTCTCCCAGCCACTTCCGAACTGGCTGGGATACACAGTGCTCCGAAAGGTAAGAAACCCCACTCCCTAATCCTAACTCTACCCCACCCCCTCGCAGCCTAACCCTAAATTCCCCCTGCAGCCCTGCAGCCTAACCCAAAGCGGCGGCAGTGCTTCCGAAAGTGATTGGGTGAGTATGCGAATCGCACACTCACCAAATAAAATAAAAAAATTCTCACACTTGTGCCATTTGAAATAGGGACAGCCAAAACCCACCCCCCGTAGCCTAACCCTAAGTCCCTTACAAAAATGAATGGGTGAATATTCACCCATTCATAAAAAAAAATACTGAAATGCCTCACATTCAACATAGGGACAGATGAAAATTAACTTTCCCTATTTCACAATGTGAGGATTTGCAGTGGGGACTCGCAATGGGATGAAACCAAGGGACAGACAAAAATTAACTTTCCCTATTTCACAATGAGAGGATTGGCAGCGGGGACTCACAACGGGATAAAACCAAGCTCAATTTCCAAACCAAAAAGCTATATTAAATATCTATATCCAGACTGTAAAATTAGGAATTTAAAAAGTATTGACTGAGACAGGGACTTGATAATATGACAGGGCAGGAAATAAATGGTGTGTGTGCTCTATTTAAGTCTCAGCATGTTAGAAATGAAAAAATAATATAATTATGGTGTCTAAACACAAGAGGAATACTAGAACAGGTATAGGCAACCAGAGGTTGTAAACTCCTACAAGTCCCAGATGGTATGGCCATAGCTGATTCTTGGCAAAGCATTCTGGGACTAGTAGTTTTACAACCCATGGAGAGCCACAGGTTGGCCAGCCCTGTACTAGATGGTGGTCAGAAGTTTAGCAATTGCTTATTTTTTAATTTAACAAAAAATCTGACCAGCACAAGCAAGCCCTGAACACATGCATAATACCTCTGTATTTGTGAACTGGTTTGTGTCCTCATTCTGATAATTTGTGTGTTACCCTGTCTCACCTTGTTTAACATCTTTGTCAAATCTGTTACCTGTATTGCGCTGCACACCCTTTGTGGCATCTTAATAATGAAGGATAATAATAATACAAGCATGATTTATTTAACTTACCTGGAATTTCTACCCGAAACAGAGAGAGGATTTTCAGAAGGAAAACCGGAATCCAGCAAACCGCGTCTGAGAAAACTATGAAAAAAAATCTGTTGGCGACAGCGACATCCATGTTGATGTTATTCCTGACGTCTGATGTCCTCAGAGCGGTCTTCTGTATGGAGCAGAACATGCTGACATAAGAAAACACGATAATGATGAAGGCCACGAGGTTTATTCCTGTTAGTGGATACATAAGAAACATGAGTATAAAAAAAAGGGTGAAAAATATTGTGTGCAAATATAACTCTAACTTCTGTCCTAGAATCTTCAGTTACAATCACAGCTCTACAAAGCATTATGCAAAAAATTGTGAAAGATATGTGTGTCCAATGGACTATTTATCCCAAGTGACCATCTGCACGACTCTGATCTAACATGCCAATTCTCAAGACTTTCACATGGCTTCTGGTTACTTCTCACTTAGTGTCTGCTCAACAATGTCCATGAATCCAGGGCAATCAATTGGAATGCATCCTGATATAACCAGAATTAAGAGGAATAAAATTTCCTTCAATGCTACTGGATCCTGACCCCCACATGCTTTCCATACATATGGGGGTTGGTCAGTCCGCATGGAGAGGGGAGTGAACTCCCCCTGAAATTCACCTCTCTCATGTGGAGATTGTGTGACTTATGCTGCCGGCAGTCCGTCTGATGGCTGATCCGCTCTTAAAATGTCCCACACTGTACATTTATAATGTTTCCCCGTGGGGAAGCCCAGCCCATTTGTTCCTAAATCCCATCGTATGGAACTTAGATAGTGTCGTGCTGGGTGTCAAGTGAGATAAGGAGGAGGCTGGTCAGCAGTGAATCAGCCCTGTTTACATTGGCTCGTGGTGGCCATTTTGGAATGGCACAGGTGCCAAGGGTGCATTGCGGTGCTGTGGCGAGCCAATCAGAGATCGCCATGTCACCCCTCCCATACACCCCTGAGGCAGGTATAAACCCCCGCATGGGCTGGGAGTGGGGAGTTGTGGCCGGAAGAGGCCGAAGGAAGTGATCCAGTTGGTAGCAGGGACCAGAAGGAAGAAAGAGGAACCCCCAGGAGCAGATCAAGAGCAGTGCTTAGAAGAATAGAAGAAGCGCCACCACAGGGAGGAAGAGCATCACTGGAGGAGCACAGTCCACACTGAACAGCAGCGGAGGGTGAGACCCCAGGTGGGAAACCCCTTTCTTTCTTTGTATTTCCCCTAGGGAATGAGCTGATGTGGTTTGGGCCACACATACCCAGGAGAATAGCCTGGATCCCACTCCCACCAATGGGAGATTGTATTAATGTTCCCATTCTCTCTTGCAGGTGCCCTGGGGTGTTGATACTAACTGTTTTGTTTGGTTTTACAGATCAGCGCGTCGCATCTGGGACCGGGAGAGGAACAACGCGTCTCCTCCTGCAGTTCTTCACGATCGGGTAGGAACCTCTGGGGCGGGGGCGGGCCTAGTTCTGTTTGAGTTGTAGGTTGCTGGGATACCCACCCGTTACAATAGTATAACACACATACCATCTGGAAGCGCATGCACCTCCCCTCCACATAGCCCATTTACGCATTCTATGTGTGTAAATGGGCTAACGTTATTATTTGTGGATCCGATCATGTATTTGAATGTAAATGTTCCCTATTAGCCCATTTTTAGATTAGGCGTTTCATCGTAGGGGCTGATCTGGAATTTGAGTGTAATGCAAAACAAATGCAAGTGTAAACTTGAGCAACACCATGTTACAATGTGATTGGTGCAGATGAGTTTGAATTTTTTTGCATGCAGGGGAAATACAGTGCTTTTGCACATAGCACTTCTATGCTGCATAGCTTTGGGGTAGATCCAGACCTAAGCACCATAAAATCGCCTATTTGTATTTACTGCACACGCGTGCGGCAGATGTTATGCCATGTAACTCTGAACGTAGGTACCATCAGCGTAACAAAGGGGCGGGTTCATGCATACAACACCCGTAGTTACACTTTTTAGGCGGAGGGAGACATTGAAATCTTACAGTATAGGCCGTACATGAATCTATTACATAAGTCATTACTTATGCTTTGAAAAGTTAAGGTAGGGTTTGGCAAGCATAAAACGACCAAAGTATGTATGAGCGAGGGGAGTGCATAGAACATACGCTACGCGGTGAAACATAACAAGCACTTAGGTCAGAGTTTACTCTGTAAACTAGGAAAACTTCACCGCTTGATTCTAATACTGTTTTAGTCTCCTTTACTGTTCAGCATGGTTTTGCTCAGGCTTACACTGACTTGCCCCTAGTTTGTCCTTACTCTTAAACTCTGGATTAGCCCAGTAACGTGAAACATTCCAGTTTCCACACTCTCAGAAATGTTCTGAGGCCCTGGAATAAGTCCAGTCACATGGGTCGCTGGATAGTGTGGCCCAGCCATTGTGGATCTATCAGAACCTTTTTCTTGGTGATCTCATTGCATAAAAGTGGTAACTTTTTAACCAGCTCAAAGTCACTCCACAATACAGCCTGCATTAACTTGTGGCTCCTGCTCTTCATTATTGGAAATGTTCCTTTTAAACCTATTAAAATACTACACAGCATAACCTTATGTATATGCTGGATGTCATTAGAGCATTCAGTATTTAGGTAACATAGGGATCCTCTTCATTTGATGCAATACATTCAAATGCCCCACTACATGTTTTTTTTTTTTTTGCTGTAGTAAAAATACTCCTCAGAGTGGACCGGAACCAGACTTCTGTCACTGCTGTGCTTGTATCTCTGAGCGCAGCGGCAGAGGGAATCTGATGCATTCTGTGCGGGTGTGGGATGGTTAATCAGGTATAGAATAAGTATCAGCAGCTCTGCTTTGTCGGCTGGAGAGCTTATGTGAGGAGGAAGAAATAAAAAACAGCTTAAGCAAGTCCCATATAATCACATGCATGTTACTGATACAGAAGGATACCTGTGCATCTGTGGCATCTTAGTTCCCCCAGATAGTCGATAATGTGATCTCATTTGTTCTTTTTAATGTGTTTACTAATCAGACTCAGTACGCTGGCAGGAGAGCACTCTCTATATTGTTTTATGAAAGTCTTATAATACATAATTAAAGGAATGAATAATGATTGTCTATTGAAATGTGACCTCAGAAGGCTGTAAGTCTATAAAAGTTTCATTGGAACAAGCTACCATTATGTAATAAATACATTATATATTTTGTTGTAAAGCATGCCTTTTGTAACATATAATACTATTTCTGTGATATGCTTTATTTAAGCTTGTCATGCAATATTATAACTATACAGTCCAGAAATATCATTACATTGCTTTCATACAAACAATTCACATTACTGGGTAAAGATTTTTATTAATAAAATCATTATTTAAAGTATGTGACTAAATTTAATAATTTAATAATGTTGCTTGGAACTGAACATGTCTAAAAATTTCACATAGTAATGCTAATTTGTAATTATAAATGTAGATTTAAACGTAACAGGCTGTCTAAAGTTTATATGTTCCATTTTTCTTGGTGTATATATTTACAGAGGGTCATGAATTGCCATGGACTGCCACTCACAGCACATATCGCATGATGTAATGAGCAGAGAGGCTTGGGAAAACATCTCTGAGCTCTCTCCTCTTTGTGTACTGTAACTCGTGGTCAGTGTCAGTGTAACTGTCTAACATGTAAGTATTCATAAAGTAGGGGCCAGGGGCAAATCAAAGATGTAGAACCTCAGCATTATAAGCTGTAAACATAACATACCTAGAAATATACTCAATGAGTATCCTTTGCCACCAGCTTCTTCTGTTTGATCAGGATACAGTGGGAAACAAACTCCATTTTTCCCATAGTAATTTCCAAAAAAGTCTTCATCCCAAAATGGAATGACAGCAATTATAAATCCAATTACCCATATTGCCAGCAGGGTTGCTAACGTCTGGCGTTTGCCTGGACGAATGTTACTAAAGGGAAATACAATGGCTAAGTACTTTTCCAAAGTCAAATAGGTCAAAAGCAGGACTGATACTTCAGTGGACAGCATGGCCAGAAATCCAAGGCTACGGCACTGCAGACTCTCCATCCATAGAAGTGCATATTTCTTGTATTGTCCTCGATATTTGACATCAAACACCCCAATAAAAAAGAGATACACCCCCATCAGACAATCAGCACCTGTTGGAAAGAAATGGAGAGCCTTTCATTATTGGTAATAAGCTATACAGTCCATAGCTATCCTGGGTGCATGGGATGAAGCTCCTATGGGTTCTGGAGGTGACCACCTTACTCTTCTTTCAAATAAAGGAAACAGGAGCCTCTTTTTGTGCATGCACATTGTAAGGTTCAGGTGGTGGCTCCATCCAAAATTTGCTATGAACCCAGGATAGCTCCACTACTACTATTTATTTATCTGCATCTATACATTTGTTTTCTCTATGGCACATGTGTTTGGGAGAAGGAAGGCGTGTGCAATTACATGGGTCAGATCCAGAGCTACATCCGCTAGCGTATTTACGCTAGCTGCAGACGTAAAAACGCTGTTTTGTATGTAGTGCGCATGCGCGCGGCAGATGTTACGACCCATAACTCTGAACATACGTACCAGCCTAGTATCAACAGCGTAACTATGAAATAAGGGGCGTGACAACCATACGACATCTGTAATTACGCTTCGGGGGCGGGGTGAGCCATTTAAATTGTACAGTGTGGGCGTGTTTAGGCGCGTAAGTACGTGCAGCCATTATGGCCGACGGGAGTTGCGCTTTGAATAGTTAAGGTTTGGAAAGCGTAAAAGTACGTACAAGCAAGGGGAGTGCCTAGAAATTACGATAGCGTAAATACATAAAGGGAACGTAGGTCTGGATCCGGCATAATGTCCTAGAATGTGTCATTAATATGTTGAGCCATGAGGATCAGTTGGGCACTGCCCAAGTTCTTTCAAAAGAGAGGTTACATAAAGGAAGGTGGTCAACTTGTGGAGAATGGGGTATGTTTTATTCAGACAACCAAAGGCAAACGGCAGCTACAGGTACATTAGCAGAACTGGACTTTTTCATTTTTTTTTTTAAAGAGTGCATTTTTCAACAAAATCAATAGAGATTTTAATTGTGTGTTATTACAATAAGGTTATTTAGTGATAGAATCATGAGCCAATGGGTTGAAGTACTAAATATTGACCTTGCTTTACACCAGGGTGGTCTCTGAGTAACCAGAAAGCACATAGATTTTTCTGTTGCGTATAAACAGTCTACTTACAACACAAGATCTTTATGGACATGGTGTGCGTCTTGTTCTCTGATGGGATAAACGATCTCATCCCAATGACAAATATGTTTCCGAAGCAGGTGATGCAGGCAATTACCCAGACAAATACACGGAGAATGGTGTTTGCCAGAAGGTTCTCCAAGGATGATATTCCGTCTGTAAGTGGTGTACATACCCGTACATGAGGTGCATAGGAACAATATCTAAAATGTTTAAAATATCTTTAGAAAAATGAAAAGAAAAAGGGATCAAGATTAAGAAGGATTTATCTTTTGTCTTTCAAATCAAATAAATGTAGTGAATTAGGGCCGTATTCAGAGATCCGTTTTCGAGGGGAGTTGCGTGCGTATTTTTAGGATCGGATAAACTGCACATGCGTAGTAACTCTATTTACGTAGTTTATGATGACTATACGCACGTAAATGCCTAACGGACGTACATGTGAATCGCACTTGGGGCCATACGCACAGAAATCAGACGCACTGGAAAATTTACATAAAAGTGGGTGGGGAGAGGCATTTAAATGAACGCATGGAGGCGCGGTTATAAAGAATCGCATGGACGGAGCACATATATGCCCGTAAGTCCACACGTAAAGAACAGAGTGGTCTATGGACTCGTAAGTCACCGACCACACGTCCGGTAGAGGGGAGTGTCGGGGTTGTTGGTGGGCGTTTCCTTACTCAGGCCGTGCGTATAATTACGCACATAAAAAAACGGATCTCTGAATACAGCCCATAATCTGACACACAAACTGTAATCTGTTTTGTATAGAGCAGGCCTGACAAACCTGTGGCCTAGACATTCTAGACGTGTCAGCGCCAGGGGCAAAAAAAGTAACCAGATTAACCTTAAATAATGAACTTACTGGTGCCCACTTCCGCTCTGCGCCCTGGATGACTGCGCCTATCACACACCCCTAATTACAGCCCTGTCTGTGGCTCTCCAGGTGTTCTGAAACTAGTCCCAGCATGCTTTGCCTAAACAAACATAGTTGATACCTGACAAATCTTGCTGGGAATCCTAGTTGGAGAGTCAGAAGTTGGCCTAGAATTTAGTGTGGCATGTTCTGTATGGACACTTACCAGTCAAGCACAATGTGGATATTATCTGCAGATACGTTCTCTTTCCGAGCTATCCAAAGACAGTTCACTGTTATGTATAATGGAAATGCTGGGGATGCTGCACCCAGCAAAATGCACATGTAAGATTTCCTTACATTTATGGAAGCACTCACCAAGCTTTATGCTACTACATTGGAGTGTTGACCATCAACAGTTTCCTGGACTTATACATGTCCTTTGGCTGGTGTAAAGGTTTACCCGTTAGCTCTGATGGGCTGATCCAGTGGTGAACTTAAACTCGGTTGCATCTTATATCTTGGTGTGAGTTTGGCATAAATTGCATGCGATCCAGACCTGAATGCAATATCATTGCTCGGCTGCTTGTGTTCTGAAGGGCTATTTTTTGGGAGGGAAGTAAAGGAGAGGGGTTGAGTACAATTCACAGTGGCTGAATATGTCAACACCTATACTGTCCTCACCACAATGGTGACAGTTGCCATATACATTCTGTCCACAGTGCCAATAAATAGTCATGTATAAGTGTTGACATATTCAGCGTCTGAAAAGTGACTTCCTCCCGCGGTGACACGTAATCAATGTACAGTAACAGTCCCAAACACAGACGTAAGTACCCGGCATTTACAGCAAATCTGTTGCACCAGCCAAAGGTCATGTCCAGGGAGCTGCTGAAGGTTTCCACTACACAGTTATTACACCCATTAGAGTGATGTACCCTGCACCTGCCTTTGGAAGACTGTGGGAAATGAAATGCACCTGGTCACATAGCTGCAGTGTACTTGGCTGCTCTGTGCACGTACGTTACTTGCTGTACTTGCACAGGGGCATTAGTAAAAGCTGGCCAGTGTCTGTGTGCAGTAAGCAATTCAAAGATATATCCCTGCATGCAAAGTATACAATTAACCTGACTCCCCCTGAAATCAACATGGTTTAGCCCAGGAGTAACTTTCCTCTCTTAGGACCATATTCACACATCCATTTTTACGTGGAGTTGTGTGCATATTTTTAGGTACATTTTAAGTGCGCGTGCGTAGTAACTTTATTTACGTCAGTTACGTAGAATATACGCATGTAAGTGCTTTAGGCAAGGACATGTGAATCGCACTTGGGGACATACGTACAGATGGGCGGCGTAGAAATACGTACTTGAAAATTTAAAAAGTGGGTGGGAGGAGGCATTTAAATGAATGCTTGCGGGCACGGCTATAAAGAATCTAACGCACGGAAGACATAGACGCACGTAAGAACACACGTAAAGTGGTCTATGGAGGGGTAAGTCTACAATCGCACGGCCAGGACAGGGGAGTGTCGTGGATGTTGGTGGGTGTTGCCTTGCTACATGTGTGTGCGTAAAAAGGTGCACGTAGTAAATACAGATGTCTGAATACGGCCCTTATTTTCAATCTCTGAATCAGGTCCTTTATGCTTAAGTCCAGGCGCGGGTTTAGAGATGTGCTGGCTAGAGAGGGAGAGAGCAGAGCCCCCGTCCGCACACTGACAGGCTGTGACTTGGTAGAGGGAGGAAGCTGAGCGCTGGTTGGTTGGCACACAGACAGTTGCGCTGCTGGGGCTGTGACATGGGAGAAGGAGAACATGAAGAATCATATATAAACCTCCAATTCTCCATTAATGCTACTACCCAACACCAGTGCTTTGTATAAACTCTCCGGACCATTCAGTCATTTTTGGCCAGCGAATGCCACTTGAAACAGCGATGCAGACCAGTAAAATCAATAGGATTAGCCTTGTACCAATTAAAGCTGCAATGATTTGCCAGGTTTGCTTCTGACAATAAGCAGTGTGTGTGATGATTTAGGTACACTTATTGTGGTACTCACGGCTAGCGATTACCGCTTATATTGGGGTGTAAGACTTTCTTAATATTTGCATCTCTGCAAAATATTCTCTATCTGTGTCTAATTTTCATTGTACCTGTTTTATAAATATACACTTTTTAATACTTGGGAACATAGTGTAATAAATTATTAAGCTGGTTTCAAATATTTTGCTGTGTCAATAGTGGGGTAATTGGAAAGAAGTTTCCTTCTTCTTCTGCGTGTTTTCCCTGTGAGATCAGGGGGTAATAATAATATATCCTCAACTCCTTTCATATTTCCATATTTCCTCTATTGCAGTGTTTGAGTGGTTTAGCAGGCACTTGGCAGCAACAGTTTTAGGATACTAATTATTTTATGACATGCTCAGACTAAACATCTGAGGTGGTGACATAAAGTGTGGAAGATTCTATTTTTTCATATAGCTATTCTAATATTTCAGGGTTTCTATTTAAATGTTGAATTTTATACATATTAAGGCAAGGCAGAGTTCAACACATTCTGGGCATCAGGTCACAATGGACCTAATTCACAGTTAAGAAGCTGCAGATTCTTAAGTGTGATCCTTTAGGAAATGGCCTACTATGCATATTAAAGACCGCACTTAGAAAATTAAGAAGCAAGAGGCGTGCCATGGCAGCCTCTGTCCTTTTTTAAGAAGAGTGGGTGGGGATTTAAATTAGCCAGGGAGGGCATAGGGAAGGTTCAATTAGTGGGGGAGGGTGGGGGAAAGGGATCACCCTTCATATTTTCCTTCTTAAGAAGAAAAATACGAACGGTTAGCTAAGGAAGCCCAATGGCACGCTTAAGTGCCATAACGTTCCTAAAAATGGGGGGCAGATCAGATGAGTTAGGTGCGGATTCTGCTACACCTAACTCATTCTGATCTGTCAATACGGTCAAATGAGTCAACTGATAGACTGTATAAAGTTTCCTGTTCAAATGAAGGTGGAGACTATATTAGATAGTGGGAGGAGTCTGGAAACAAGTAGGAGGAGTCAACATTGAACACCAAACCAGCCACCTAAAATAGCTCTCTAGATCCACCCCTGCTTAGGCATGAATCACCGCAATTGCAATTGTTGCAGCGTGCATGCAGTAGTAGTGAAAATGAATTTATTTTGTAAGGATATTTTGAAAGATTTTAGCAATAGAAGAATATGTATAATACACATAAAATATACTATTTCCTGAATGACATGAATATAACAGTGCTTTAACAAGATCTTTGTTTCTGTTCCATTACTAGGCTCGGTGCGCACAACTACTGCAATCACACAGTATATTTGTTCTGATAACTGCAGACATTTCTGGAAAATACAGAGATCATTTTCCAGGAGTTCTATTACTTTGACAGTTCTGCTAGTCCATTACATCTACTATATATCTAGTAACACTGTGCCGTGTTTGGAATTCTTTGGCAGCGCTTAGTGATAGTGGACAGTTAACACTTTATGAACTTTAACTCTTTATCCAGGGGCGGAATGTGATAACCTGAGTCTGGATGGCTGGGGCTGTATGAGTGCTGAATGCTGTTTATAAATACATTGGGGCTGATCCAGAGCTACGAGTAACAGCAAAGAAAGCAACAAAACAACATCTCGGCAACACATTGTTGTATTGCATGGGGAAGCAGATTTAGAATGTGTAAACAGATTTAGTTTCGGCTGAAAAGCCGATCTACGCATGCGCTGGGCAGATGTTGCCCGGCGTAACTACGGCAACGCTCGGTCATGGATTGGCGTCCGTATCACCAGCGTAGTAACGCTGGAGGGGGCGCCTCCCAGCGTTACTACGCTGAAGTTAGTGCAGGGAGGCAGGGGGGAGGGAGGGTAATGAGGCTGGGAGGGCGGCGTTATCGTACTAATGCCGCCGTCCCAGCGTATTTACACTCCCTTACGCCTGCTGAAGTTAGGGTAGCCTTCAGCCGGTGTAAGGGAGTGTAAATTCGATAGGACAGGGGGAGTGTCGGGGATTCCCACGATGTGACGCTGAGTGATAGTACGCTCAGCGCTACATCATAGGTCTGGATCTACCCCATTGTGAGCAGCTCAGCTGCATGCATCCAGAGAGCTTTCCTATACTGTTCATGGTAATCAGAACTTGGCCCCTCTGTAGACAGTGTGGGAAGCATCATTTCACTTAAGTATGGATGGGAAAGTATGTGTTCCGATCGGAGTAGCACTGATATGTGCTCATCGCAGAACTGAAAGGGTGGAAATAACTAAACATAGAGAAATCTGTAACGAGGATCCAGTCCATCAATAGTAAAAACACTAAATGGTAAATCAACATGAGGAATATTTACATTCACTACACAATATAAAAAAGCAATATACCTAATTATACACAATTAGTAAATACTTACATGTGAGAAAGATTCTTCATCGGCTGAAACATTCTTGTACTTATAGTCGGAATTTCAATTTTTTCCAAGGCTCTAAAATTAGATTCATTTGACATGATTATAATGATTACTATAGTCATTTATTTGTATAGTACTGATTTATTACAGAAATCTTCATTAAGTTCAGTATTTGGTGTAATAAAAATGATATTTTGTATAATCTATCCCAACATCACATAATGTTGGAGTTAGCTAAATATTGCATGGTATATTACACAATTTCATAGACAATGATACCATTTTCTATAATTGCCTGGTTGGTATAACCCACACTGGGGGTGTTGTAATGGGTGTGGTTTGTGGCACCAATGTTCAGAATGCTGACAGTTAACCTGCCAATACTAAACTCAACACTTCGGGCCAGATTTACTAAACTGCGAGTTTGGAAAAGTGGAGATGTTGCCTACAGCAACCAATCAGATTCTAGATCTCATTTAATTATTACATAATAGTGAATGTCAGCTAGACTCTGATTGGTTGCTATGGGCAAAATCTCTATTTTTCTAAACCCGCAGTTTAGTAAATCTGGCCCTTCATGTGTTTACATTACAATAATCCTAATCCTAAAACTGGCCATACACTAGAGAGATTATTGAAAATCGCATGAATTCGGCGATAATCTTGACGATTTTTCCGCTACAGGGACAAATAATATCGGCACCAGACATTACATTAGTTGCATACAATAATCGTTCAAAAGTTTTTTTAAAAACTCAGATTTTTGGTCTTGTTTTGTCGGGTGTAAAATATCGGTTTTGGCCATACACAGTACGACAATTTTATTTTATCGTCCGATTTTCTTAATAAATTTACATAAAGGGCAGTTGTTACCATGTGGGTGCATATATAAGCAGGTGTTTCCACACAGGCGCTTCATGAAATGGCCAAGTTCTTTATGGTCTTTACAGCAACAAATCCATGGCCCTCAGCTCATGATGCACCTCCATATATAAGCAGCTATTTCAACAGAGGCGCTTCATGAAATGTCCAAGTTCAGTATGTAGTTAGCAGCAACAAATCCATGGCCCTCAGCTCGTGATGCACAAGGTACTTCGTTAAATGTCACAGTTCGGGGGCGGGGCCTGGTCTAGTATGGTGTAGGACGCAAGTTTTGTCGGCTCCTGTGTGATCCTGCTATATATCCTGCTATTGGGGTCCCAGTGGTGCGGTGCCCTGCCGGAACGCACTTAACTCTCTCCTGGGCAGTAGTTTACTCACCTGTCCGGGTGACAGCTGCGGAGAGGCGCTGTGAGGGAGACGCTGGCATCGGCGCCTGGCTGTGAGGAGGATCCGCGGCGGTGATCGGTGCTGGCGGGGGTCTGTGCATCCTGGAATGGTGGTAGTCGGTGGATGAGCGGGAGCCGCGGCTGGGGTCACTTTTACCCGCTGCTTGGTCCAGGCGGTGTTTGGCGCGCACGGAGCAGGCTTCCGGGCGCCATCTTGGATTCAGCTCCTCTGCTGCGGTCTGCCTCCGCTGGCCTCTCCAGGTCTGTGTGCCTGTGGCGTCTGCTGGTCTCTTCTGGCTGCTGGACCTGGGAACCTCTCCTCCTCCTGGCTGGCTGGGGACTCTCCTGTGTTGGCCCACAGTGCTTATAGGAGGACACATAACCTCCTGTGCCTGCAAGCTGCTGTCCCCCTGCATGACCCTGGGCTCTATGGCTGCAGCTGTCACAGGCCTGTAAAGTGACTCTGCCTGTGTTACCTGCCATTGGTCTCCTGACACCAGCTCACTGGCCACACTCCTGTTGGCCTCAATACACTCCATCAGCTGTCTCCTCCTGGTTGTTCCTGAAAGGCATCCTTTCTTGCACATCTACTGGCCTCACTGGTCCTGATGTCCTGGGCCTGCTGTGTGTGCGTCTGACTGACCCTGGGACTTTTCACTACTCATTTGGACGTATTGTCAATCTGCTTAAAGTCATTGTGTATCTCCATATAGTCAACAAGACCCCTCTTCTGCTATACTGCTCACTATTGCAGTGCTGTAAGCATTTGAAGGTGCTGTGCTACTGATAATATCAACTGCTTGCTGACCTACATACCTATTTTGCTGAGTGAATCCGCGACTTCGGGACACGTACCCACCCTTATACCTCTAAAAAATGGGGCGATCTGGCAACGCAGCGGCTCGTCTGGAGCGGTTTGCTAGACAGTCCTCTTCAGCTCCTCCTAACCCCCCTAGTCCCCCAGGGCCTGATGGGCAGCATGGCGCGGGGGATCCTCCGGAAGATCCTGAGCCAACTCTTACTCAAATCCTCCATGCCATATCCTCGTCTGAGAAATCGGTGATGGGAAAGATCAGTGAGGTACAGATGGATATCTCCCAGCTGCGACAAGACTTCCAACGCATGAAAGAAAGAGTTACAGAGACTGAGCGCCGTATTTCCACTTTGGAGGATGTGGTGGCTCCTCTTCCTGACCAAATTGCCCTGCTGACCTCGGAGGTGCGACAGTGTAGGGTGAAGTTATCGGACCTGGAGGGTCGCCTTCGTCGCAACAATCTCCGCTTTGTTGGAATTCCGGAGAAGGCAGAAGGCAAGGCTCCTGAGGTATTCTTGGAATCCTGGCTTCTTCAGGAGTATGGAAAGGATGCTTTTTCACCACAGTTTGCGGTGGAGCGGGCTCACCGTGTACCGTCTCAACCTTACCCACCGGGGGCGCCACCCCGCAC
>WWET01001119.1:322796-334642 GCA_011038615.1 Limnodynastes dumerilii | reverse complement strand
CCAGTACTCCCATCATGTGCCTCCAGCCCCTCCAATGCTCCCATCATGTGCCTCCAGTCCCCCATTAATCCCATCATGTGTCTGCATCTCCCCCACAGTAATCACATTGTGTCTCCATTCTCCCCCAGTAATCACATTGTGTCTCCATCCCCCCCAGTAATCCCATCATGTGTCTCTATTCCCCTCTCCCCGTAATCCCCTCATGTGCCCCCAGCCATCTCCCCCCGACCCCCAGGTTTTCTTACCTTTACAGTCTCATCCACCGAGTGGGACTGCCGGCTAGCATATAAAGTCCTGCGGTGGCCGAGACAGGGAAATGAAGTCCCGCGGGACGCTGGATGCTAAAATGATCCTAGTAGGCGATACTACCTCTTAGCCAAGGTGGCATCGCCATGCGGCGCCCCCGTTTGGCTGGCGCCCATGGCGGGTGCCATCCTGGCCATGGGGTAGATACGCCTCTGCTGAGGATACGGGCCATTGTCATCAAAAATACGTTGGGCAGGTGTAAATGGACAGGTCAAAAATTTGTTCAATTGTGTCCATCTCCCATATGAATAAGGTGCAGGACTATAATGTATATAGCCACATTACCGCATATGGGTGCTGTCTGTGGGCTGTATTCACAGATACATTTTTGCATGGGGTTGCATTTATAGTAACTTTTTCCACGCAAATGACGTAGTATTGACTTGTGAATCGCACTTAGGGACATACGTGCAGAGGGACATACATTGAAATCCATACGTTAGAAGTTACGTGATAGTGGGCGGGGGGCATTTAAATGGGCATTTGAGAGTGCGGTTAGATAGATACGCATGTATGTAAATAACACGCGTGTAAGTACACACGTAGAGATAAGGGTGCTCTATGGAGGCGTAAGTCACCGAAAACCCATCCGGGCGAGGGGAGTGACATGGGTGTTGCCTTGCTATGTGCGTGCGTAAAAACGCACATGTAGTAAATACGGATCTGTGAATCCGGTCCTCTATGCCTACATGACAGTTACATAGGAATAGCTTTTTCTGGTCATTGGCAACATGAATCAATTTAAAACAAGCCCCATTAACAGACTCAACCAAATAATCCCTGCAACATGCTTAATATATCTAACATTTTATAATATTCTAATACATCTTACATATTATTTGTTATCAGTAAAAATCTTACATTTCAGCTAAACTCCGTAAAGAGGAAAATATATTTTCTGTCACCAATCTGATCTTGTTACCTCGTAGAAACCTTAAAATGAAAAACATACATTACAATCAAAGCAAGCGATGAGAACACAAGTAAAAGACTCTATACATTTTATATTTAATAATTACATTTATTAAACATTTAGGCCCAGATCCTAAACAAGGAGCGTACTGTGGATGTACAGAGGTGTGCCATACGTTCTCTTGCTCCTAAGTTCTATATGTAGGTGGAAAGTGCACTCTCCTCTCATGTACGGAATTCTGGACACTTATATGTCCAGTACCTTATACAGTATGATGGGGGTCTGGTAGTGCGTGGAGGAAAGACAGATGCAGATGGAATGTTCCTCCACCGGTTTTTCCACCGCAGCACTACTGTATAAATTTTGAGACCACGATCCAGAAAGCGGATTTGAATGGAAGATCACAGTGCTGAACGCTTACAACTCTAAGGGTTGTCAACTGTTCCAGGTGTATATGAGGGAGGCTGCGCTATAATGGCAGTCCACCAAAGGGGTGTGTCCTGTGAATTACTCCACCCATGGGTGTGTCTAGCGCTGCCAGGAATACTATAATATCAGGGTCCTAATATTTATTAAACTAATAGATGAAATGCTAAAGGGGTATATACAGAAAAGTGTACCGGTATAAATAGTGAGTTTGACCAGTGACATCAGTTCAATAAAAGATACAGCAAATATAATATAACCAATAAATATAAATCAATCAAAATGTGGCAAAGTAAAATTCAAAAAAGTGCATATCGAATTAGATCCTAATTAATAACGTCACTTCACTTACTCACACAAATGCGTAAGGGGGTGTCCGGAAAGGGATGTATTTCCCCGGTTAGAACGGCCCTATTTTTGAACTGGCTGGGGTTTTCGATAGTATTTGCCTCGAGGAAGCATTGCAACCGATCCACGGAGCACCGAGCTTTCGGTGCTCCAAAAAGTAAGAAAAAAAAGTCCCCCACTACTTTCCCTAATTCCCACACCCTCCCCTCTCACTACCCTAACCCTCCTTTACTGGCAGCATGACCCTAACCCTCACTTCCTTGCAGCCTGACCCTAACCATCCATCTACTGTAGCCTGACCCTAACACCCCTTCCCCTGCAGCCTGACCTTAACCATCCATCTACCGTAGCCTGACCCTAACACCCCTTTCCCTGTAGCCTGACCCTATCCCTCCCTACCCCGCACAAAGAAGTTACTTACCTTAGATAGCAGCGGCGGCTGTATTTCTGAAGGAGAAGAGGTAAGGTATGACGAATGGCATACTCACCCATTCTAAAAAAAAAGTAGAAAATGGTAAGTGTTCGAAATAGGAACATCCGAAAAGGAACTTTCGGATGTCCCTATTTCGGAAAAGGGACATTCTTTATGGGGACTGCAACAGGAGGGCACATTCGTCCTCTAGATGTTACACTCAATTTACGCATGTATCTCCTATTGGACCGGATTCACAACAACGCATTTATATAGTTACGTGCCGAGATACTATGCATGCATAGTAACTTTTTTATGCTATCTACGTAGCGTTTAATTTCGTAGATTGCGTACATGCGGTCTTTAAAGACCACATCTATGCAATCTACGTAACAAAACACTATGTAGAGAGCGTTACACGTTAGCGCATGCGTAGTATCTTGGCACGGAAGTCTAGGCACGCAAGTATATAAATGCATTGTTGTGAATCAGGTCCATGGTGTGGAACTCAGTTCCGTGCAATAGGAGTTCCATCAAATAGAGTGGTGCTTTCCCTCTGCCTGCAAAAAGGTCTGCAAAGTGGGCGGGACGGGAGATGTAAATTACACAGTATGGGCTGGGTTATGTAGTCACACGTGGATCATTGGTCACACGTTTGAGTTAAGGCAGCCTTATGGCAGCGTATCTACCATAAGGTCCGCATGAGAGACTGAGGGAGTTTATCGTTCCCCTCTTCTGTGTGGAATGAAACACCCCCGGACATACAGAAAGCGTGCAGGGGGTGTGGATCCAGTCCTTCATCAGTAACAAATGAAAACTTCAAAAATTCTTCTGACCACCAGATGGCAGTAGATAGTTGTAAAGAAGGTGTGATAGCATTGGAGTAGCTTGTAATATTAGTAAAGCTACAGTAGTACATGGTTCATTGCCCTAGTGGAATAATCTGTATGCAGCAAGCAACAATGGATCTCACTAATACTATACTGGCTTGTTTTCAAAATCAGAACAGGACAATGAAGTTTCTGGGACATATCTACATCACAATACAGAAGTGTGAGGGACAGATTGTTAAAGTATGTGGGATCATTTAGACTCTTTAATAGCTTTTTATGGGAAATTAACAGACAATAGGTTTTGAACAGTGAAGGTCACACTTTCCTGACAATATGTTAGAGCTATTAAAGGAGACGTTTAAGTATTGATTACATTTTTGGGGAAATGAGAGGGCACTTTCCTTTGCCTTGCACCAGTAGTAAAGCATGAAAGATTGCAGTAATCATATTAAGTAGTTAGGAAACATCAGACGCCTGGATGGCTAGGAACTAGCAGGCGTCCACAGATTTGACACTGATGTCACTGTAAAGGCTTCTGTAGAATTTGGCATTTCAGGTAGCTGCTCTTGAGTGCGTGTTATCTGTATTTGTACTAAAGTTAGAATTATGGACATTTTGAGGCAGACATAGGTATACAGTGACACTCCAACTGTGGTGAAACTACAACTCCCATCATGCTTTGACAGGTGTGAGCTAACATTATGCTGGGAGTTGTAGTTTCCCAGCACCAGGAGTGACAAAGGTTTGCTTCTTTAAGGTCCTTCTCCTGCATACAAATATGGTTGCTGAGCACTTAAGAGTGCCATAGGGTTACCTTATCTTACCGTGCATAGATTCTTTCTTAAGAAGGAAACTACGCATGGACAATGCCTCCCCCTCCGCCCTCCCTGGGTAATCAAAATCCCTTCCCCCTCCCACTTCTAACTACACACTCCCCAAGGCGTCATTCATTTCTAACTACACTGCTCCGTGCACAGATTTTGATGGTAGCTCAGATACCTTGGTCGGCTACTGCACCTAGCAAATGCGCCCCGTCCTCGTTTAAATATTGTGGAACACCTTGTTCCTCTAGTACTGTTAGGAGACTGTTCACCAGGGCGCGGAGTCTAACCAGAGTTCTGGGGCAAGATTTACTAAAGTCGATTTGGACAAAAACGCCATTGTTATTCATTTTTTAGTGGGGATTTACTAAGCAGAAATCACCATGAAATCACAGTATATGAGTTGTTTTTCAAATCCCCACTTTTAAACTCTCTCTGGGGATTTTTGCTGTTCACAAGTTAACGGCCCGAACTTTGAGTTAACAATATTTTATTATTATTATTAATATTATTATTATTATCATTTATGTATAAGGCGCCACAAGATATCCGCAGCGCCGTAAAAAATACAGCAAATTACAGTACAGACATAGAACCAGATCCAGACCTAAGTTCTTTTTACGTTCGATCGCGTAACGTATTTATGCTATCGTAAGTACTATGCACTGCCCTAGGCACTCCCCTCGCACGTATGTAGCTTACTTGTTTTACGTTTACCAAACCCTACCTTAACTTTTCCAAGCGTAAGTACAGACGTACGTAACAGCCTAACCCGGCCCATACTGTACAATTTAAATGCCTCCCTCTACCCACAAAGCGTATTTCCAGGTGTTGTATGGTTGACCCGCCCCTTCATTGGTATTTACGCTGAAGTTACATACGATTAAAGTTACATTGCTTAACATCTGCCACACGCATGCGCTGTAAATACAAAAAGGCGATTTTACGACAGCGGCTGGCGTAAATACACACTCATACGTAGCTCAGGATCTGACCCATACAGAGCAGGATAGTATAGACATACAGGGCAGGGATGGACAGCATAGTACATAATACAATACAATATAAATATAAAAATATCACAAAAACAAAATAAAGTGAAGCAAGCACAGACAGCTATTCAAAATGTGAGATGTCAAGCTTAGCAGATCTAGGAGGAAAGGATAAAGCGCCATGAGAGGTTGAGAGGGAGCCACCAGGGATAAAAGGGTAGCAGAGGGGGACTAGAGGGTATGAAGTGAGGGGGGAGAGGTGGAGGAGGGAACAACACTAGGATGGAGGGCCCTGCTTACATGAGCTAACACACTAAGTTGGAGGGATAAACTTACAGAAGACATAAGGAGGGGGAAGGAACTGTACTGCTGGTGTAAGTGGAGGAGAGGGGGAAGAAAGGAGAAGAAGAGATAGATGTAGGATGCAGTGAAAATATTAAGTGGAGGAGGGGTAGGCTAGCCTGAACAGGTGTGTTTTGAGTGAGTGCTTGAAGAACTGCAATGTGGAGTAGAGTCTGACTGAAGAAAGGAGATCATTCCAGTGCAGAGGTGCAGCACAGGAGAAGTCCTGGACACATGCATGAGATGTAGTGATCAGTAGGGAGGTCAGGCAGTGGTGGTTTTTTAGAACAGAGAGGGTGGGAAGGGGTGTGGATTGAGGTGAGTGAAGAGAGGTAGGGAGCAGTGGATGAGGAGATGGCCTTAAAGGTGAGGGGTCTGATGCAGACAGGAAGCCAGTGGAGGGTATGACATAAAGAAGAGGCCAAGGCAGAGTGGCGTGAGAGGAAGATGAGCCTGGAATCAACGCTGGGTACAGATTTAAGGAGGTTAAGACAGGTATGCGGGAAACCAATGAGGAGGAGGTTACAGTAGTCGAGTCATGAAATGAGTAGAAAGTGGATGAGGGTTTTGGTAGCTTCATTGGTGAGGAAGGGACGGATGTGTGCAATGTTACGTAGGTGGAAATGGTAAGAATGAGATAGGGCATGTAAGTGAGGCATAAAGGAAAGCGAGGAGTCAAAGATGACACCTAGGCAGCGAACTTGAGGGGAGCAGGAGAAAAAAGTATCACCAAGGTATCAAGCTTTCATTTCTGTCCCTGTATCTATTTACTCCCATTTATCTCATGTCCCTTCCTATTCCCCAACTTTTCTTTAATAACCTAACATGTCACTATCACTAACCTTTGCTGTCTTCTTTTTACTCCTCCTTCCTCCATGACGTGCACTGCAGGACTGTGTCCGTGTCATTCGCATAATCAGTACTGGTTACACAGGGCTCCAATCCTGTTTCCTTGACTGAAGAGGCTGCATATGTTGAAGTCACTTCATTCACAGAAGCAGATATGGCGCTTCAAGGCTCACGTACCAGTAATGATTATGTGAATGATGTGGCCGTCTACTGTATAATGGCCAAGGACATTGTCTGACCACATACTCTGCGGCTGTGCTCTTTGTATGCGTTGCAGACTATGTGACATGAGACCACCAGGGACAGCTGCCCCGAAGACTCCAAAATGCGGTGTGACCTGGTGTTGCACATACCCCCCTGCCCCCCAGCCCAGCCCGCCCCTGGCTATCGTCATGTGATCATAATAAGTGTGAGAAGAAAACTCTACCCTTGCACATAACTTTCTGCCAGCAGGACCCTACATTAACATCAAAGCACCTGCCCCACTTCAATTTGCGCCGGTATGTAAATGAGTATCGTATGTAAAGACGTGGTAGGCTGCCCCCTGCCACACTGACTTCCTTCTTGTGGATACAAATCCGTGCGTGTGTGCACATGAAGATTGGGGCCGTTTTTGCAGTATGGAGAAAATGGCTAAACTTCTAAACTGGATCCGGGTCAATGGCACTGCACAATATTAATGTCATTCTAGCTCATAAATAATATGACAAAGAAAATTCTTGGCTTATATTTGGTTGTAAATGGGATTTCATTTAGCAGGGACAATAGACTGACAAGCAAGCAGGAAATGATTTGTTTTACTAATTGTATTGATTCCTGGCATTGGCAGTGCTTTAGAAATACATGATCATACTCCTGAGGGGGTTTTCTTCTGAGGGTACAAGCAAAATAAAAGCTTTTTCAGTTGTCAAGGTGATCTGAGGCACATTACAGTTCCATGTCCTCTGTAGATAGTTTGTTAGATGATTGGAATTACGTTGCTAATGATATAATTTCATGCACATGTAAGAATTCTAATTGCTGAACACAGTGGCCATGACTCAGGGCCGTATTCATTGATCCGTTTCTGAGTGAAGTTCCGCGGGTATTTTTAGGAAGTGCCTAACGGACGTACATGTGAATCGCACTTGGGGACATACGCACAGAAATCAGACGTACAATAAAATTAACATAAAAGTGGGTGGGGGGCATTTAAATGAATGCATGGAGGTGTGGCTATCAAGATTCGCACAGACAGAGGACATATACGCACGTAAGTACACATGGAAAGAACAGAGTGGTCTATGGACTCATAAGACACCGACAGCACGTCCAGGAGAGGGGATTGTTGGTGGGTGTTTCCTTGCTCCGTTCGTGCGTATAATAGCGCACTTATAAAAAATACGTATCTCTGAATACAACCCTCAGAGTTTAAAAATAAGAGAGGAAAGTTACACCTGGGCAAAACCATGTTGATTTCAGGGGGGAGTCAAATTACTTTTACTCTATGCATGCAGGGAGATTGCTTTGCTTTTGCTTACTGCACACAGATACTGACCAGCTTCACTTTTACACTGTTATTTAGACTTGGGATAGGAAACATTACTTTTCAACTATAATAATGTTTGCAACATATGAAATTGGCTTCCCTGAAATCTACAAGGTTTTGCTCAGGTGGAACATTCCTCTATTTTCAAACCCTGAATTAGGGCCAATGGGCCTGATCCTGAGTAACGGCCGCCGTTGCTCGGACAGCGGGCGTAAGCGTAAGATCGGCTTTGCAGCCGATCTGCGCATGCGCCGGGCAGATGTTGCCGTAGGGACGCTGGACGCCGATGTTGCTGTAGGGACGCTGGAGGGGACATGTGGGGGAGGTAAGTAAATGAGGGTGGGGGGGCATGCTAAGCGGCCATACGCTCCTGTGCGAGCATATGGCCCCTTCCTTACGCCGGCTGAAGTTAGGGTAGCCTTCAGCCGGCGTAAGGGAGAGTTAATACGCTCCTACAAGGGGGAGTGTCGGGCCAGAGCAGCGATGTTACGCTGAGCGCTACAGCACTCAGTGTAACATCGTAGCTCTGGATCAGGCCCAATGTGCTTAATTAGCCACAGAAAATAATTAGTGGAAAATGCACATTGAGTACATAGAAATTTTTCAGTTCTAAAAAACTTCTTTAACATCCATGAGTTACTTTAAAACCGACCCAAACCGCTTTCTCTTGCTTAATACGTTCAATATTTGACGAGTACATGGTATTTATTTAACATGGATGTGACAATAATATATGGTAATTCATAAAATATTAGCACTTACAAAACAGTGAGCTCATCACATGTAGCAAAGCTGGAATTATTCAGTGTCCCGATCTTATTGCCTTCAAAATCTCTGCACAAGAACATACACTGAGTTATACATTGCTGATACATTAGCTGTGCACATAATTCATTTCATTGTACTGTAGTTTGGTATTTTATTGCTTTTCTCCTTGTACCTGGTAAATACAGGCACCTCTTTCAGCAGGGGGACAGTGCATAAACTGATAACACTGAATAACTGATAAACTCTTATTGATGATGAAAGATTTCTGAATTGTAGATTTTGGAGTCTAAATAGTTAAAAACTCTTCCTAGCAAAGTGACAGAGGATCCATTATTACAACAACCTCGGCAGTGATGGACCCAGCTGCAAAAATGAGATCCACTTCACTGGGGCCATGAGTGAAGGTCTCCTATGATGATGATGATGTCGGACTGGATTCTCAGACCCAAATTTTTCATTTTATGGGCGTTCTTTTACGTTAAGAGCTATTGCGCATGTGTAGTAACTCTTTTACGCTATCTACATAACATTTTGTTACATAGATTGCGTACATGCGGTCTTTAAAGACAGTGGGCCATATTCAGAGATCCGTTTTTTAAAAGTACGCAATTATACGCACGCACATAGCAAGGTAACACCCACCAACACCCATGACACTCCCCTCTCACTGACGGGTTATCTTTGACTTACTAGTGCCATAGGGCACCTCTATGTCTACGTGCGTAGTTACGGGCAAACGTCAAGGTACAAACTTGCGTATCTATCTAACCGTGCCCTCAAATACTCATTTAAATGCATCCCCCACCCTGTCTCACGTAACTTTTCTGGTACGTATTTCAACCCCGGCCCTCCGTACTTATGTCCTCAATGCGATTCACATGTCCGAGGCTAAAGCACTTACGTAGTATATTCTACGCAACTTACGTAAATAAAGTTACTACGCATGCACAGTTCATCTAATCCTAAAAATACGGACACATCTCCACGTGAAAACGGATCTGTGAATACGATTCCGTGTGTACGCAATCTACGTAACATTACGTAGATAGCGTAAAAGTTACTACGCATGCGCAGTAGCTCTAAACGTAAAAGAACGCTCGGAAAAAGAAAAATTTGGGTCTGAGAATCCAGTCCATCATCTCAAGAAGCCTTCACTGTAGCTCTGTTCTACAGCCTGCACCCTGGTCACAGGGAGCTGTTTTATGGTTTAAAACAAGTTTAATTAACAGTAAAATAATCTCAAGCACCTTGTGTGATTGCATCTGCATGCATTTCTGGCCATTATGGCTTCCATAACAAGTTTGAACGTCACAAGAAGGTCAGATAGGGCTTTGATGTCAAAGAAGTCTGCCCCACTGAGATAAGATTTAGCAATTTGTAATCTAAATCTCTAAATACTGTTTGGATAGGGGTTTGTTTACTTCATTAGGGTTGGCAGTACTATTTGTTTTGTTAAATTAAGTGGTCATTTTATTAATAAATTTATATGAAAATATATTATTGATTAAGATATAGTCTTGTACATTTCTAGAGTCATTAAAGGTAAATAACACTTTCAACTAATTTCTGCAATTTGACCTCAAAATGTTATTTATCTTTTTTTTTTTTTTGGGGATAAAATCTTTATTTAACATTTTTTCCATTTTTCCAATTTCTGTAAATACAAAACAACATACAAAGGGTGCATGCGCAAATCTGCTAAGTCAGAAAAAAACATGTCAAAGAAGCCCACATCGATTTGGTAAAAGCAGAAGAAAGGGGACATAGGGGGGTGAGAGATGCTTAATCAGTCATTGGACAGAAGCCATTGAGGCATGCATGGGTTACTCTGAGGAGTACTCCTATGGGCATGCAGGATTAGGGAGGATCAGCTTTCGCCAATGTTTGAATGTATTAATGGAGATGAAGGAAAAGACGGTGAGGAGTTAAACTATAACCATTGGAACCAGGTTGCTGTAAATTCAGGAATCTGTTCCAGACGGTAAAAAATGTAGTCTTCCATGGACATGTAACAGTCAATTAGCTGGACTCCCAGGTGTCCACAAAATAAAGGGGGCCCGAGTGTAGGTCAACGAGGAGCCCATATAGATTTGAGATACGATTCAGAAGGGGGGTAAGGGCCACAAGAGGTGTTCGAATGAAGGGAGCAGTCTGGAAATACGCGCCTGGTTTTCGCCGTTGGAAAATAATGCTGAAACTCCTTGGAGAGAACTCCATTGATTCTGATCTGGGTGGAGGGGGATAGATGAAGTGCTAGAATCCTGTGCAGGCAAGCCAGCCCCAAGCCCAGATGTTCCAGGAGAAGATTGTCCTGATAGGCATACCTCTGCTGTTTAACCCAGTTTTAGGTTATTCTAAATCACGAATCTAAAAATGTACAAGATGACTACATCTTAAGTAATAATATATCAGGCCAAATCCTCCTTTAACAAATCCTTCTGACTTCCATACGCCGCCCAATGCTGCGTTCTGTGTAGAAATTGGCTTCTGCAAGGGGGGATATCTCATACGCATGATGGGTGGTGTTAGGCATTTAAATTGTACAGTAAGGGCTGGGTTTAGCCATTATGTACGATTCTCTTTTCCACACACATGGAAATGTGGATAGTTATGGTTGTCCCCAGTACATGGATCCACTATCCAGACGTGCCCTGCTCTCCAATGTGCGGCAATGGGAATCAGAAATTCTGTCCGTTGGCCTCCGTTGCAGATGCCCAGGTTATTTTTATATAGATCTCTTCATAAACTGGTCACTTAATGTAACAAAAAAAATGATGGTAGTTTCTTTTCTTATTGATTGTTATTGGAAAAATTAAATAACCACAAAACTTTGCAAATAACACTTAAACAATCAACACATTACATAAGTAATTGCTGCAATGGCAGACCACTTACATCCAGTTAATGAATAGCATTTGTGCACATAACCTTTCAGGAAGAGCTTCAAGCGAGTTGTTTATCATTGATCTGCATAAAGCAAAATACATTAGATAAGATAGACATAAGTTATGGAACAAAATAAAGAGGAAAAAAGTGTTGTCAGTAAAAGTACTTAATTTATTGTCTATGCAGACAAGCAATAACAGAGCATTAAAAGAAATAAAAGCTAAAAAGACATAAGCAAATTAAATGCTGAATTTTGTCCTTCAATCACTTTAATTGTCTCTAGGAATGTGACCTTGGTCTCAGTTATTCCCTTCAGACTCCTCTTGATGTAATTGAGTTAGGAGTAAACCAAAAACTTGCTCATAGACACACCGGGGCTGATTCAGAGCCGTGCTGCCACGTGTTTTTCATACGGATGTACA
>WWET01001119.1:292100-307748 GCA_011038615.1 Limnodynastes dumerilii | reverse complement strand
TCTGTTTTATCCTTATATGATAAATATTTCTATAGTACTAAATTTCATGAAGAAGTGATAAAAAATGTGTGTTTAGTAAATTGATGAAAAAAAATTATTTTGTTTGAAATTTTTTTTTAGATATAATGTAAGATAAAAAGAAATATAAACAATATAGCCAAAATATTGATAATATACAGATTTAGTAAATTTTATTAAATATATGCTATCACGGAGTTAAGGGATTTTAAATGACTGCCTTATAAAGACTTAATGGGGGATGTTCAATTCCATCTTGCAGCATATAAAGTATACATTAATAAACCATTAGGTGTGTTTAGCTCTCAATTTAAAGACATGCTATGTGACCCTATGTGACTCTCACTGTTTAGAGTTAGGACCACCACAGCAGAAAAGCCTTAAAAGTGTTGTGTGTGAGAGAAGCTGTTACAAGAACAAAATACAGGTTAGTTTTACTTTGGGAGCCTGACCTCTCCCCAGTATGGCTGCTGCACACTTTTCAAATGGCAGCAGTGTTTTAGCACAGACCCTCTGAGTACACATATAGCAAACAGATAGAGACTCACCTACCGGAGGTGCCTTGATGCTGGGAAGGTGAGCTTAACCCAGTATAGCTATATTGTGACCTAAACCTCCTTTATATGTATGTGCGGACACATAGTGTGTTTTCTTGTTACTTATGACTACTCCCTAATTAAATTAATCTAAAACTACCCCTTATGCATGTAAACAGTTTAAAACTATCAATTATCATGATATTTGTATGTTTATATTTAGTTGTTAAATGGAATTAAATTTTAAAGTTATATTTAATAGATTAAGACACTGACTCTGCCCAACCTATGGGTACTGTGCTACAACAAAGGTTATAGGATTTAATGGTTACTTTCATCCAAAGGACACTGCCCGGTCCTGTTCACATCCAACCATTATATTAAGCCACTTAATTTTGCTGAATATTTCTCCTCCCAGCTTATCTCTGAGACAAGGATCAATGCCAAGAGCCAGTCTGTTATCCTTTTATACTTTTGCCCTTTCAAAGCACAATGAGCGGTCTACATTCTCAATAAAATCCTGATAATTAGCAACTCTATACCTCTGCCCTCTCCTGCCTTAAGATAAACATCTGACTGTGCATCATCTGCCTTCTTCATTAGTTCCACCTTATGCCTGAAACTTAATTCTTCCATTTTATAAAGCTCATTTACAAACTGCAGAAGGTCAAAACAAAACATATAGCTATTTTTATAATGTCACATGCATGAAATGCACAGCAAGGCATGATGATGCCTGTGTGTCCCAATGGCATTCGATACAACTGCTTTTATGTAGCCTTTAGGGTTCATTCAGAATTAGGAAAAAAATGTGCAGATAGGCATAAATCTGAACATGAACAAATCTAATAACAAACAACTGCTGAAATAGAGACAGACGAAAATAAGATTTTAGAATTAGTTAAGAGGTTTATTTTTGGGGGGCTTAACTCTATTTTAAAGCTTGATAATAAAACTGTTTATTGTCAAGCTTTAAAATAGAGTTAAGCCCCCCAAAAAATCACCTCTTACTTAATTCTAAAATCTTATTTTCATCTGTCTCTATTTTAAAAATGGTACTTCTTAGAAACTTTTACTAATGAATGGGTAAGTATGCCGAATGTATTTTTCAGCATACTTAGACATTCATTAATTCAGATACTGCTGCCGCAGACCCACCAGAGCACCACCGCAGACCTGCCGGATAGGTGAGTATTACATGGGACTCTATGGGGAGTCTTAGGGTTAGGAGTCTTTGAGAAGTCTAAGGGTTAGGCTGTGGGGAGGGGAGTCTTAGGGTGAGGCTGCGGGGAGGGGGATCTTAGAGTTAGGCTGTGGGGAGGGGAGACTTAGGGTCAGGCTGCAGGGAAGGGAGTCTTCGGGTTAGGCTATAGGAAGGGGAGTCTTAAGGGTTAAGCTATGGGGAAGGGAGTCTTAGTGACAGACTATGGAGAAGGAAGTCTTAGGGTCAGGCTGCGGAAAAGGGAGGGTAAGGGATAAAGTAATGGAAGGGGAGGGTAAGGGTAATGGAAGGGGAGGGTTAGGCCACTGCATCTTCTTTCTTCGGACTATAGTGTATTCCCATCATGTGTTCAGCTCCCCTTAGTATTCCCATCATGTGCCCAGCTCCCCTTAGTATTCCCTTTATGTGTCCAGCTCCATCCAGTATTCCCATTATGTGTCCAGCTCCCCTTAATATTTCCATCATGTGCCCAGCTCCCCTTAATATTCCCATCATGTGTCCAGCTCCATCCAAGTATTCCCATCATGTATCCAGTTCCATACAAGTATTCCCATCATGTGTCCAGCTCCCCTTATTATTCCCATCAGATGTCCAGCTCCATCCAATTATTCCCATCATGTGTCCATCTCCATCCAAGTATTCTCATCATATGTTCAGCTCCAGCCAAGTATTCCTATCATGTGTCCAGCTCCACCCAAGTATTCCCATCATATGTTCAGCTCCAGCCAAGTATTCCTATCATGTGTCCAGCTCCCCCCCAGTATTCCCATCAGATACCTGTGTTCAGCTGCTGCTAACAGAAGTCAGAATACTTACCTAGGCTTTGCTGCGTCACTCACTTCTTCTGCACTGCCAATTCTCCCGCACTGCTTCTTCTCCTGCCGCCGACTGTCAAAACCCTGCGAAATGCGATGCAGGATTTTAACAGAATGCTGTGGTGACGTCATTGGAGGTGCGCAAGGAGATCGGAGGCCACGGATCTCTGTTCTCCTTGCGCGCAATGAAATCTGGGGCCTCAGATAAACTGAACTGCTGCACTTGTAGACTGTAGACTGGAGGGAGCCGCATCCGATGGCTGAAAGAGCCGCATGCGGCTCCGGAGCCGCGGGTTGCCGACCCCTGACTTAGACCCTCCAACATGACCCATTCATTAGGTAAACTGTACTCTGCTCCTGAGCTCCCAACAATCAGTTACTATGGTAACCACCTGTGTTGAAGAGAAAAATGTTTTTTAAAGCATCAGTTAAATCAGAAACACCACGAGAGCGACAGTTGGAAGCTCAGGAGCAGAGTATTTTGTACCTAACGGAAAGGGTCATGTTGGAGGGTCTGTTCCACCTAATGTTCCACATGGCTTTCCCAAGGTGCAGATTTGCTCCTTCTTTGCTGTTGCTTTCAACTCTGGATCAGTCACAAAGACTTTGTTGGTTATTGTGGTTTTTGTAGAGGTAAAAGAACAATCTTCTTCTCGATGTGACATCTGTCTACACTTTTTTTTAAATCTGCGGAACAAGGAAGCCGTTACGTGATTGTCCTAAATATGCTAAATAAAGCTGTTTTTGTTTTGTAAACATGGTCTGAATATTTTCATTTGTGTCAAGGAAGATCCATTTACCAACCACTGCCCACCACATCGTGTATGTCATTACTTTGAAAAAGCATGTCCATTCCAACAGACCAATAATTTAGCTTTTCAGGAATTAACACAGTGGTGTGAAGCCAATCATTTCCATTTTAGAGACTGGTAACATGTATGCAAATACATTTTAACTTTCATAATTTCTGTGTCAAAAAACTGTTTGGGAACACAGAAAGCACACCAGCAACAACAGTAATAAAACCTTCAAACATCATAAATGCCAAAAGCATAACTATAATAAATAATATAATAAAATATGTAGTAATGTGATAAATGTACATGTAATATTCCCATTAAAATGATTTGGTTTTATTATTAAAAATACATTTTAAATGATTTTACCAGCACATTTATTTTGTCGTGAATGCCCTATTCCCTGTCCATGGTGCTGATAAAGCATTTATTTTGAGCAATACTTTTTTACAACTGGTCACATTATTTATACAACCCACTCATTTTGTTGGTGTTTCTACATGTAGCACACAATCATATTGCAATTAATTAACTATTAGAGTAAATACTCTATCATTATGTATGAGAAATGACAGCATGATGATGGATAAACTGCATGCATTAACCACTAATGGCTCCTGGTGCAGATTTGCAAGTGTAGTTACATGCACCAAATGCACTAAATCAGTACAGAGCTGATCCACAGTGTGAGAGTAAGGGCAAAACATGTGCAAGTCTAGATTACAGTTAAGAGCTGACTGCAGACTGCTTACTCAAGAGTTTAACCATAAACCTGCACAGTATTTAAGTATGTACTAAAGCAATATATTTTCCCCACATACACATAAATGTATTTTAATTAATTTAATTTGCACCCCACACATTGCAGTATGGATTTGCCAATTGCACCCGTTTTGCCCTTACTCTTGATCATCCCCTACATGTATGAAAAATCAGATATATGATCACATATAGGTATGGATATAGAGCACAATAGGTTTAATTTTTGTACTGTCTTGCATTAAAAAGGCTTATTAGATGCAGTGTTTATAGCCAATAGATAATGATATGTGTGTTTACATTCTGCTATTTACTATTGACTGTGGTACAAGTAAAGGGGTCAGGTGGCATGCAAAACCCTTGCAAATGTATGTGCAGGTACGCAGTACCATCTCACCTGCCGAGTGTCTGGAGAAAACCTGCCAATACCACTAACACTTTAAATCTACTCGCATTACTGCCTAAGGACCAGTGCTAGTGACTTTGGACCGTATTCACAGTTGAGTGAGTTAGGTGTGGACAGATCTACATCTAACTCACTCGTTCAGCCTCTAACCCGCCCCCCGTTTTTGGGTACCTTATGGCACTTAGGGCCATAGGGCTACCTTAATTAACCAAACGTAGTTTCCTTCTTAAGAATTAAAGTACGCATGGAGTATGCCTCTCCCCTGCCCTCCATGACTAATTTAAATCGTTCCTCCCTCTCACTTCTAACTTAACAATCCCCTAGGTGGCATAAGCACGCCTCTTTCTTCCTAAACTACCTTACCGGTACGTAGATTGCGTAAATGTAAACTTTTGCACCTAAGAAGCCAGAGCTTCTTAGGTGTGAATCGGGTCCTTTATTCTTATCTTGTGTTACTGTGGGGCAAACATATCTCTCTATATATATTAATATATTTAAGAAATTATTTCATATGGGAACTACTTTTTGGGCCAAATTACCAGATAGGCTCTGAAGGGGACTTACGCTAGTCTCTTGTGACAGTCCCCTTGACATGTGACATTGGTGCAGGCGCGCCAGAAGTTACATGTCTTAAGTTCTTCTGTACAGAACTTTGTGCCCGATTCAGACTTACGATCACTTTTGCGCATGTGTACCTAAGTTACGCACTACTAAGGGTAATGCACTCACCCTCACATGTACATAGCTGACCTGTGTATCTCTGGCTGTTGTACAATTTAAATGCCCCTACACTCAAAATGCGTATTTTCAGTTTGCGTAGGGATGTCACGTCCTATAGTACAGAGTTACGTATATGTTATGTATGATCAGAGTTACAATGAGTAACATCTGCCACGTACATGCGAAGTGCGTTCCCGCAGCTAGACTTATGCATGCCACGTGTGTAAATTGTCTGTTGTTATTAGGTCTGGATCAGGCCCTTTGTTCCTTTGTTCCTGTACAGAAGAACTTCAGTAAAAGGGGCCGGCACTTAAAGGCCGCATCCCTAAACCCAGCGGAGCTAGACATGCTAATTAAGATCCGGGGGTGGGGGAAGCAGTTCTGCACGGGCAGACACAGATCCATGTGGCTAAGTTAAGGCAGGGTATGGACACTTAAGTGCTCTGTAAGAAGGAAGGGAGTGACAGGGCTGTGCACTCCCTTCCTCCATGCTTACTTAGAGAGTTCCGCATGTAAGTCGCATGGAGCTCTGATTCAGGCCCTTTGACTGGCACATGCCTGACTTCTGCTGCTGCTGATTTTAATGATGTGACGTGCACAACTCATGATAAAAGACATGTTTTTTTGCTGTTATAAGGTCATGGGACTTGCTCATATTGGCACTGTTGCTAAATCAATGTACATGTCGGTGTACGAGCGTCTGTGTATTGTGCAATTGTTTACTGAGTAAGCTGATAACTTTTTTATATATCATTTTAGTCATAAAATGACATTCTAGTTATAACTGATTTGTAGATATCTACTTTCTCAGTGTTCCTTTTCCATTCACAGACCCTCTAACATGACCCATTCCATTAGGTACAATTCAATCCGCTCCTGAGCTTCCAACTGTCACTCACCTGGTTTCAATGAATTAACTGATATTTTAAAAAAACTATTTGTCTCTTCAACAAAGGTGGTGACCATAGTAACTGACAGTTGGAAACTGAGGAGCAGAGTATTATGCACCTAATGGAATGGGTTATGTTGGAGGGTATGCATTCACTTCTATTATTTCCTGTGTTTCCATAACCTCTCTTCTAAATGTGCATACCACCACTTCCATGGGGGTTCATACAGGGGATTATTCTTGGTCAGCAATGGGCAGGGTTTGTGTAGTGTAAATGTAGAGTGGTATCTGCTGTTGCTGAAGGTCAATAAGGGGGTGTTATTAGTAAATTAATTATAGCCAATCAAAATGACGGTCAGCGCATTGAGTGCAAGCAGCCAATGCAGAGAGAGGAGGTATGGAGATAGAGGAGGAGAGACAGAGATCGCCAATTGCTTTGATTCCCTGTCACACATCAACGATATGCTGGAATTACCAGGGTGCCATGGCAACAGTTCTTGCCTTTGATGGACAGCGCTTATGGGCTCCCTACCCCGCTACCTAGCGAGAGACTGGACACTAGATATACATGGCACCTTTTCCAGAGGATGGTTGAACTGGGTATGCGTATGATGGGGATGAGCAGGGTTAGTCTTTTATGCTTTATGTCAGACCTTTCACATTAGATAATGACTGTTAAGGGCCCCAGGATATTATAGTGTATAGATTCTGGACCGTATTCAGAAATCCATTTTTAAAAAGTATGCAATTATACGCACGCACGTAGCAAGGCGACACCCACGACACTCTCCTCACACTGACGGGTTTTTGTGGACTTACGAGTGCCATAGGGCACCTTTATATGTACGTGTGTAGTTATGGGCCTACTTCAAGGTACGTGTGCATATCTATCTAACCGCGCCCTCAAATTCCCATTTAAATGCATCCCCCCGCCCTGTCTCGCGTAACCTTGCATGTTCAGATTTCAACCCCGCCCCTCCGCACGTATGTCCCTAAGTGTGTAAATTCAACGTATACAGCGTAACTAAGGTTACTACGCATGCGCAGTTCACCCGATTCTAAAAATATGCACGCAACTTCACGTGAAAACGGATCTGTGTATACGCCCTCTAACTTTAAAACTTTCAGCGTCATGTCTTGTAAGTTTGTCTGGGTCTCGTAAAATGTTGTCATCATCTCAATCAGTCAGCTAGAAGCATTCTGATGCTGCACCCACCCCACCCTGTATTGTCAATGTCAGTACTATCTTATCTCAAAAACATTACACAGCATCAATACAGCAAGTGACAGTAAAGATACAATTTACAAATGAAAACTCCCCACAGCTATTTTTAAACACATCAGTCAAGCTAATGGCTCCCTGTCTGAGCGATTGTGCTATTTTAAATCAATTCTAAACAAGCTTTTACTCCTGAGTGATAACAGACATGGTATTTAACACCTATTAAAACAGATCCATTAAGGGGTTTGCTGTTAGTTTTAATACCTCAGTCAGGAGTATTTATGTACCAGATACACACTTCCATATAAGGGGCATTTTCTCATTGTTCAATATGATCATTTTTAACTGCAGTATGAGAGCTGAGGCTTTTGTACGCAACTGGGAGAGGGCACGTATGTAAGATGTACAGCGAGGGCACACATGTAAGATGTACAGTGAGGGCACACATGTAAGATGTACAGCGAGGTCACACATGTAAGATGTACAGCGAGGACACACATGTAAGATGTACAGCGAGGGCACACATGTAAGATGTACAGTGAGGGCACACATGTAAGATGTATAGCGAGGACACACATGTAAGATGTACAGCGAGGGCACACATGTAAGATGTACAGCGAGGGCACACATGTAAGATGTACAGCGAGGGCACACATCTAAGATGTACAGCGAGGGCACGTATGTAAGATGTACAGTAAGGGCACGTATGTAAGATGTACAGCGAGGGCACACATGTAAGATGTACAGCGAGGGCACACATGTAAGATGTACAGCGAGGGCACGTATGTAAGATGTACAGTAAGGGCACGCATGTAAGATGTACAGCGAGGGCACACATGTAAGATGTACAGCGAGGGCACGTATGTAAGATGTACAGCGAGGGCACGTATGTAAGATGTACAGCGAGGGCACGTATGTAAGATGTACAGCGAGGGCACGTATGTAAGATGTACAGCGAGGGCACGTATGTAAGATGTACAGCGAGGGCACGTATGTAAGATGTACAGCGAGGGCACGTATGTAAGATGTACAGCGAGGGCACGTATGTAAGATGTACAGCGAGGGCACGTATGTAAGATGTACAGCGAGGGCACGTATGTAAGATGTACAGCGAGGGCACGTATGTAAGATGTACAGCGAGGGCACGTATGTAAGATGTACAGCGAGGGCACGTATGTAAGATGTACAGCGAGGGCACGTATGTAAGATGTACAGCGAGGGCACGTATGTAAGATGTACAGCGAGGGCACGTATGTAAGATGTACAGCGAGGGCACGTATGTAAGATGTACAGCGAGGGCACGTATGTAAGATGTACAGCGAGGGCACGTATGTAAGATGTACAGCGAGGGCACGTATGTAAGATGTACAGCGAGGGCACGTATGTAAGATGTACAGCGAGGGCACGTATGTAAGATGTACAGCGAGGGCACGTATGTAAGATGTACAGCGAGGGCACGTATGTAAGATGTACAGCGAGGGCACGTATGTAAGATGTACAGCGAGGGCACGTATGTAAGATGTACAGCGAGGGCACACTCAGCACCCTCAGCTGTATACAGACTTCCAAGCTGTCCCCATTTCAAATAAGGACGGTCAGGTAAGTCTTAAGGTAGAAGGAGCAAAAGCCCTTGGTCCGGATTCACAGTTACGTAGTTTTCGTCTTACGTACGTTGTTTTAAGAATTGCGATACTGCGCTTGCGTAGTAGCTTATTTATGCTATGTCCGTACCATTTCTGTACGTAGATTGCATAATCCATACCATAAATGGTACATAGATAGAGTAAATAAGCTACTACGCATGTGTAGTAACTCAGTTCATAAAACAACTATGAATCTGGACCAATCCTTTCAGCCGTATGAAAGGCGAATCCAGTGGGGATCCTTGCTGCCAATGGACATGTGACAGAAGTCTGGAACCAGTCCTATGTTATCTGAAAGTATTTGACATTATGACCTCTATACAATGAAATGTCTTTCATTATAATGTTTTAAAGAATGCTTTGTAAAAATGAACTTTCAGGTAGATATTGGGCCTCCTCTGGGTCAGGGACAATCCATATTGGGTGACGTGAAGAACTGTCATAACATTAAGCTAGGGGAGACTGAATCACTTGAAACAATTGCAAGGCAAGAAACTGGCACAAATAATCTTTTATTTCCTCAGGAGATTTCTGAGAGCTTTCCAGGAGACATCCAAAAATCTTATCGACCAAAATATTTATCTGACATTTTAAATTAACTACGTTGTTTTGTTCCTAGGCTGGCGCATTTTTAGCACAGATACTCTGCCTTTAAGCAGCCTTAGGTCTCTTGTGCCAATCAGCGGTCCGAACGAAGGCTTAAAAACCACCCACACTGTATTTTCTCCCCCCTCTGCTCATCTTACGGAGTTTAGGCAGTTGGAGGGGATGCACTGTCCTGTCAGGCGGCTCTCCAGGTGTACGGAACTAATTTCTGGAGATCCGTTGCAAAACATCTGGCACGTGCATGCACATAGGAAGATATTAATCTGACTTACGGAATTATCGGAATCAGGACAGGATAATAACTATCTATCTATATGTCTGTCTGTCTGTCTGTGTATCTATTTATCTATCTATCTATCTATCTATCTATCTATCTATCTGTCTATCTAATAACTGTCTGTCTGTCTGTCTTTCTATCTATCTATCTATCGTTTATATAGTATACACACACACACACACATACACACACATTTATAGAACCTTAGCCTCTCTACAGTATTATTACAACAAATGTTTGTAATTGGTGACTAAGGCTACTCTTAGCCACATCACAGAGGTCTCCTTTGCTTTGTAGATACAGTATATTCTCCTTTCTCAGACAAGCCTTATTCTTTGGTTTGGGGTTAAAATCAGACAAAGAAGCAGTTAAATTCATTATGTATTTTTGGGCAAACACATGGTAAGTTATGTGAAAGAGACCCTTCATACTGTATTATCTCTCCTAGGAGTCATGAGCAGGACTATAGGGACTAACATCACAGTAGTGGTCGTGAGCGTATATTTATATAACAGTGTCCAATGCTTTGTTTTATTTATGACAGTAACTAAAAGCAGATAAAAGTTAAATAACCGAATGTGTTTCCTATTTTACTTTTATTGGACATTAATTCTGCTAATTACATCTTTGAATTTTTTTTACAATTTATACGTTAATAACAGGTGTGTAGAAAATTTTAAGCTATGTAGGCAGGGAATGTATAATTTTAATTAAACAAATCACTAAATTACTAATCACTGTCACTAAATCACAAAACTTTTACTTACTTTTGTGAACAGTAAACCTTCCAGGTCACATGATTATACCACAAACAGTACCACCCCCAGGTCACATGATTATACCACAAACAGTACAACCCCCAGGTCACATGATTATACCACAATGAGTACAACCCCCAGGTCACATAATTATGCCAACACTAATGTACAAGCTCACATGATCTTGCCATGAACAGAAGAGTCTCAGATCTTCCTGATGGTGTCCCTCTCATATGATGAGTTTCCTTTCAAACACCCTCTACCAAAAGATTTCCTGTTTTATAGAGTACACTCTAAAATACTGTAAAAAAAAAAGAGGTATAGGCAACCTGTGGCATCCAGCTGTTGTAAAACTACAACTCCCAGCATTCTTGAACAGTGAAATCAAACTTGTAATTTCATAACACCTGAAATATAAATGGTTGCCAATATCGCTATACAGCATGCTGTGCCCCAGGAAGTGTTGCTGATGAAACATGTTGACTTGGTGTTTATTACATTGAAAAACCTAATTTACATTGCCAGATAATCTGGAAATTTATGTAACAATGCTTGGTGCCTACATGGTCTTCTTAGACCTGATCCAGGGTTTGAAAATCAGGAGGAAATTTGCAGTACATCCATGCTGAATTGCAATTTCATAACACCTGAAATATAAATGGTTGCCAATATCGCTATACAGCATGCTGTGCCCCAGGAAGTGTTGCTGATGAAACATGTTGACTTGGTGTTTATTACATTGAAAACCCTAATTTACATTGCCAGATAATCTGGAAACATATGTAACAATGCTTGGTGCCTACATGGTCTTCTTAGACCTGATCCAGGGTTTGAAAATCAGGAGGAAATTTGCAGTACATCCATGCTGAATTGCAGGGGAGGCAAAGTTCATCTGTTTGAAACTGTATTAGAGATAAGGTTTCCTAGCCCAAGTCTAAATAACAGAAAAGTAATGAAAGTAAAGCTGGCCCCTTTCCATGTGCAATAAGCAAATGCAAAGCATTCTCCCTACATGCAAAGAATAAAAGCAATTTGACTCCCCCTAAATTTAACATACAGTTGTGCTCGGTTAAACCTTTCCCAAAATTTGGGGAAATTTGCCATGCATGACATCTCCTACCTGCTGGGGAAAATTGAATGAGGCTTTAGCGACCTAGCTTTCCCACCATGTAGTAAAAGATGCATCTTATATGGAAAAGCTGTATCTTAGCCCCACTGTAGTCTTGCCCAAGTGTAAAATTTCACCTAATTTACATTTATTTTCAAACTATGGATCCAGTCCTTGTATGGTATTATAAAGTATTTGGTATTATAAAGTATTTGGTATTACAAAGTATTTGGTGTAAATGGTGCAATTGTTTTATAAAAATGTGTTAACAGTATCCATGCAGCCTGTAATTTCTCATTAAACAAACGCTACAATACACTCTCACAAAATGATTGTCAGTGACTTAAAATGTGTCTATTGTTATTACAATGTGCCTTGTGCGTTTTTTTTGCCTGAATGATACTTTGTTTGAATATTAATGCCTTGTACAGTATTAATGTATGCGCATGCCTTTGAAAAGGGAGCGGGTTGGAAATATGATGAAATAAGGATTATCATTGATGAATTATTAGGATGAAAGAAAGCTAATAGGAATCAGAGGGATGCAGGTATCTACTTACAAAAGTGTTACATTGCTGGACACGATCGGCACTGCTTCTAAATTGGCCTCTACACATTCGAGCTCAGTGTCCTTGCACTCACAAATGTCTGGGAACTGGGAGAGACCTAAAAATAATTGACAGTAATCATATTCACTAAAACGTCCACTGAAATGTACAAAATAAACATGAAAACTACTTTGTTTTGTTACATATCATGCAACTTCCAAGGTTCCACTTTCTAGCCTATTATGTTGTCCGAATACTGTTTTATATTCATTAGGTGTAAGTAATATAATGAAAGAATACAAATGAGTCCCAAATAACACCTTTCTTTCCTTTCTTCATATATGACAAATCACAATATACGCTCCCTTAGATCTGCCTATGACCCGCACATTTCTTCCTCTCTAATAACCATCTAACGGCTCTCTCCTACAGCTACTAATATGTGGACCTCACTTCCTAGCCTGACCCCAGGTGCTTGTTGCCTGTAAGAATATTCCCAGTTGGCCGGTTGGTTTTCGAGGTCAACAAAGAGGGTTTTCATTTGTTTGTAAAGAACTATGATATTGTCAGTAATGGGTGGTGGTCACTAAGATGCTGACTGTTTAGAATAGAGGTCAAGATGGTGCTTAAAATGTTTCTTTCTGTATTGGGTGGTGGTTACTAGGATGCTCCTGCATTGTATAAGAGCCACTATGGATCTCTAGTCTGTAGATGTTATATTTGGTTGTAACACTTTTTCTCCTACTTAATTGGAAATACATAACCCCTAACTACCAATCCTCTAAGCAGGCTCCCTCCATCCCTCGATTATTATTTCCAAATGTATGAAATATACCTGTACAATGTTGCTATAATACAAAGAAAATGACTGTAGAATAGTTATCAAGCAAAACCTTATACCATATACATTTATAATTAAAAGTTTATAAAATAACATTCCCAACTACATAATAAATCTTTAAAGAAATAATGTGGTGTATGAGAGCGTCACTATGATTACAAAACACATCAACTTATTTTAAATGATAGAAAATCTAATAATATGAATAGTAAACAATTATTATATCTGTACTGCAAAACTTATTGCTTAAAATAAATCACTGTATTTATAAGGGCACCTACATTATTTAAACGTTGCTTATAGTAGTATATCATACTCTATATATTGGCTAGGAGGACACAGGGCCGTATTCAGAGAACCCTTTCCATGAAGGTACGCAGTTATACGCACACCGGTGCAGGCCACACCCCCTCACACCCATGACACTCCCCTCTCTCAACCATGCTGTTGGTGACTTCTGCCTCCAGACTTGTAACTTTCCGTGAGCAGTTGCGTGCGTATTTGTCCTCCAAACATATACGATTCATGTTAGTCACGCCCACATACCTTCATTTAAATGCCTCCCCCCAGCCATTTTTATTTAAATTTTAATGTGTGTATTTTTGCGTCGCTTATCCGGACGTATGTACCCAATTGTGATTCACAAGTCCATCCATGAGACACTTACATATGGTCTACGTTAACTACGTAAAAAAAAAGTTACTACACATGCGCAGTTGAAACGCACCTAAAAATATGCGCGGAACTTGCTGTGAAAACGATTCTCTGAACCAGGCCCATAATTCACAACCAAAAAATGATGTAGAATCTTGCTGACAATTGGATACTGTCCGGAGTTTGAAGTTCTAGCTCTTAGCTCCGTGTCTAATTTTAGATAGAAATGTTAGTATATTATAAAGTATAAAAAAGTATATCCACACCTCTGTCATCTGGAATGAAGTGCGCATCAGATCTCCTTTTGTACAGAGTTCAATTCAGTTCTGATCCGCATGCCTAATCCCTGCACCGGGGGCAAGGATAGGCGTGCTGATGAACCAAAGTGGCAATAGGCACTTCTGTACAAATCGGTGAGCAGATCCGTACGAAGAAGATAAGGTAGAGAAATGGCTGCAAATTTAGACAATAGTCTGCACAAGAGGGGAGTGACATGGGGGGTCACTTCCCTCTTCCGTGCGGACTTCCAGACTTCTGTACATACAGAACACGTGCGGAGGTCTGGACACAGCTCATACTGTGTGGATACGAGTCTAATTAGAGTACGGTAATTGTGAAGTGAGTGAAATTCAATTCCACACCAATAAGGGGTGGTTTCTCATTGTTCATAATGAGGGTGTGTTCATTATGGGTTAAATAATGAGAGCTAGCTTCTGGTTGGCTGCCTGTCTTTTCATTATGCAGACAAACCAGACTTTACCTCATGTCATAAGGGTTTGGGGCTCTTTTTGCAAATAGACCACGTTGGCTAGAGTGAAAGAGTCTATAGAGAGTCATGAAGATCACTATTAACTATGAATGTCCCTAGACTGAAAAAAATATCTAACCATGCAGATAAATTCGATTTGAAAGTTTGATAAAAACAGAATAATTATTGTTATATTTTTGTATAAATTTTAGACACGTTTCCATTATAGACATATATCTTTCTGCACAGGACATTGCTGAAAATGTTCATTTCTACTGCTGTACTCATGTGCTCAGCTCTAATCTCTGCTTCTCTGGTTAGTGGTTAGAGTTAGGATTAGGGTTAGAATTAGGAATTAGGCTTAGTTGTGGTATTTGCAGTGTATCCTTTGTATGTTTATCAGAGTTTTACAATCTCTTTGTATTTATGTGTCTATGTGTTAGAGTTCACCATCTCTTGCACTGTGTCTCAGGGTTTACCATCACCCTGTAGATATTCTGTCTGTGTTTCAGGGTTTGCCATCTCCCTGTGTACTTGAGTGTGTCATCTGCTCGCACTGTGATTCAGGGTCTATCATCTCCCTGCAGTCTCTTGTCTGTGTACTTGAGTGTGTCATATGCTCGTACTCATGGTTGCCGACTCTCCCGGAATGTCCGGGAGACTCCCGGAATCCTGGGAGATCTCCCGGACTCCCGGGAGAGGATCCCTTTCTCCCGGAGACAATACAATGTCCGGGAATAGTATTATTCCCGGACACTGTATTGTCACATACACAGTGCCCGGACCGCTGCATCCGGGCACTGTGTATGTGTTGCTATGGCAATACATACACAGTGCCTGGACGCAGCGGTCCGGGTTCTGTGCATGTGTTGCCATAGCAACACATACACAGAGCCTGGACGCAACTGTCCAGGCGCTGTGTTTGTTTACTGAAGATGCTGCGTGACGCTGACGTCAGCGTCATACAGAAGAACAGGCGCCGCAGAGGACGGAGGGTGAGGAAGAAGACAGAACAGGTAAGTGATTTATAAAAGCTTTTTGGGGATTCAAGTATGAGGGGGAGAGGAGGTAGTGTAAGGTT
>WWET01001119.1:280646-291680 GCA_011038615.1 Limnodynastes dumerilii | reverse complement strand
TGACATAGGGACCACCCCCCCTGGCGACATAGGGACCGCATACGGCGACGCAGGGACCGCCCCTATGCTTTTTACTTTTCTCCCTGAAATCATTTTTCTAAAGTAGCCAACCATGCTCGTACTGTGATTCAGGGTCTAGTCTCCATGATATATTGGCTCTCTGTATTTCTGGCGTGAACCAGTATTATTTAGAGTTTCACTGCTATTACTCTCTCTTGTATCACATGTACCATTATTGTATGGAGTATTAACATTTTGTTTACTTTATTATACACTGTTATTTTTTTTATTTACCTCTGTTTCTGGTGGCATACATCCTATTTCCTTTATCATTTGCAAGATATTTTAATTAGCTTTTTGGATCCGCATGTCATACTGTACATCTGTCTAGGAAAAGTTATTATGGGGCACTGGTTCCATATGTTGGGGAGTGACAGCCTTCCGTATGTTTGAGTATATGCATTGTAGGTGAATTTGAATTAAACAGTATGGGCTGGGTTAGGAACTTCATCACTTCACTGTGTTCTGCATGCACAGAGATCTGTGTGGAAAAGTTATTGTAGGGTTTGGACACATGGTCAGCTAAAATCTCTCTGTGAGAGTGTTTGGGACTTTAGTGCTTGCTGAAATCTCTCTTAAGCCTGGATACGGTATATTGCTTTAATTGCACTTTTATGTATTTTTTTTTATAAATGAGTCTGTTACTAATTGTCATTTACAGACAATTGTTTAAATAAAAATGAATAAATCATTTTCACAATTACATTTTATTTTTATCATTACAAGTTATAGATAGAAGCCAGTAGATGGAGTCAGGAAACCATTATCCGGAACACTTGGCTCTTGGTGACTATTTTACACTTTGCAGAGTCTCAAACTTTTTGAACTTCCTAATACAAAAATAAGGCCCTTATGTGACTGAAATAGGGATCTGTCCCTCAAAGTGACTCACTCCATTTTGTGGCACAGTCAATCTGTTTTATTACAGCTGCTTATACATATGTAGAAAGAAAATAAATCAGTATGAATTCACCTTAACAGAATACCAGCCTGTGGTCTCCAGGCAGATTAGTCCAGGCGGCGCTGGATTAGCATAGCAATGGTGGAGCAGTTGTTTCAGGACCCCTTTAGAAGTAGGTTGTATTGCATTACAAATGAAGGATAGGTTTTATTTCTGCCAGCTCTGCCTTTATGTTATCTAACTCAGAGTAATTTGTCAGCTCTACACATGGGAAGCAGAGATGTTTCTTTGCAGATGTGGTAACAGATGTGTGGGAGTTTATTTAATGTTGCAGGGTGGGAGCACAAGGACGACACATAGAAAGTGAATCTCTTGGCAGTCTTAGGATAAGTGTGTGTGTGTATGGGCCTGATCCAGAGCTACGCTGGTCCCCTGTCCATAAGTACGGCCAGCGTAGCTCTGGTGCACTGCCCCTGTCACTCCCCCTGTGTGAGCATAGTTACACACAGTTACGCCGGCTGAAGGCTACCCTAACTTCAGCCGGCGTAACTATGTTTAACTACGCTCACACAGGAGCATAATCTGTAAAACCCTGCCCTCACTACCTAATTACCCTCCCTCCCCAGCCTACCTTCTGTAACTACGTTATAGTAACGGCGCAGCACGCCCCTTCGTCCGTAACTACGTTGTATTTACGGGTGCATGATTCAGTGAACCCTGAATCATGGATTACCCGGGCAACATCTGCCCGCCGCATGCGCAGAACGACAAATATGCCGTTCTTCTGCATCTGCGTAGGTCTGGATCAGGCCCTATGTGTCTATTTCCTTTATTGGGGGTTTATAAACAGCCAATAGGGCTAGAAACATAGGGAAGAGTTTAAAACATGAGAAAGATAAACCTTTTTACCATCAAGACATATTTATTATGTCACATTATAAAGATTAAAAAAAAAATACAAAATGTAAATAAAGCAAAACAATCATGGGGACTCCATGAAGAACAGTAGATCTCCCTGACTCCCTGAAGTGTTTGGCAATCTCCCTGATGCTGATTCAAATTCATTGTGGTGTGATGACAACATTTTAAAAAATTGTGTTTTCATAGAGGCCAAGATCAAAAACAAATGAAAAACAAGCAGTTATCTAGGACAACATGGACAAGATTTACTAAGCTGTGCGTTTGAAAAAGTGGAGATATTGCCAATAGCAACCAATCAGATTTTAGCTGACATTCTCTAGTATGTAAAAAGAATGTGAGAGCTAGAATCTTATGAGCATTTTGCTAATATTATACTAATATTAAAAACTTTGGGCCTGATTCAGACTTAAGAAGGAGTTTGAAATTAAGGACCTGATTCAGGTCACAACCCACTGAATAAACAGTCACTCCCCTTGTAAACAGTGGCGGATCTTAAAGTTAGACCACCGTTGACTAACCCTAACTCTGCGCTGTCATTTGAGATCTTAAGTGAATTAATTGCGTTTATTTAAGATCCTAAGTGTCTGCTCGCGCCCACTTTCCCTCATCTCAATGCCTCCCCCTCCCATATTTAAGTGGAATGAAGTCTAAATAGGACTGAAAGAGGATAAATGCCTGGCTGCCAGGCTCCTTACCAAGGGCACCGCAGGGTTAACAGGGGCTGAATAGCAGCCAATTAGATGAGGTCTAGGGGGAGGGGTTTCTGTTAGGTTTATAAGGGGTTGGGGGGAGTTTATTTGCAGCTTCTGGAATTTTCTTCCCTCCCTCCCTCCCTTCCTTTTTAGTTTTGCTAACCTGTATTTTTTCTTGCAGTTGGGACATAGTGTGGCGGTATTGGTGGCGGTCAGCAATTCATGGCGCTAAGCTCATGCTTGAGGTATGGTGCGGGATAGGCACACCCCTTCGAGGAAACTTGGAAACTATGCTTGCCGGTTAGTTTTCAGTTTGCCACCTCGGTTACACCGGGGTGGGCAGTGTGACAGGGGTGTGTGCTTGCGGTGGCCATTTCCTCCGTGGCGCTTGAGGGCAGGGGGATCCCTGCTCTCCGTTTACCATCGCTGACCTGCCACCTGCTATCTATGCCACTCTTTACCTTCCAAATTAATAGTTTGAATCTTATTAATCAATAAACTATGTCCCCAATATTTAAATCCAATACTGTTGTGTGTGTCTATTTATTTTGGGGTGCGTCTGGTGGGGAGCCTGGTCAGTCATTGGCAATTTATGGAGACAGAAACGTAAAATACACTTTGGTCTCTTGTTAATCAGCTGCAGTGTCTTCTAATTGTGTCTTTCCTTTAAAGATGAAGAAGACAGTGGATCTGCTATTCACAGTCTTCCCAATAAATAACAGTAATAGTATAATAATAATAATAATAATAATATAATATAGTAATAATATTAATAACAATAGTATATAAGTATTTTTTGACTAACAATTTAACAATCAATAAATACTGATGCTGCCATTTCTATTGAGCAATAGTTTTTCTGGCAGTACTAGACACACTCATGGGTGGAACTATTCACAGGACACACCCCTTTGGCAGGACACACTCCTTAGCTTGTACAGGAAACTACTCTTTTGGTGCAGTCCCTTGATAGCACTCTCACAATCTCCCTGATATTCATTTTCAAAAATGATTTAAGCGCACCTAGCTATCTTTATTTCATGTGTCACTATTTTGATGATAATGGACTTGAATCACACTTAAGTGGGCTTTAGCTCCTTAATTATACGCAAATAGTAGCAAGGTGAATCCCCCTGACACGCCCCCGGTTTTCAGCTTCTTAGCCGACTTAAGAATGCCATAGGGCTACCTTAACTTTAGATTCATAGTTTTGTGCGTAGGGCGGCTAATTAAGATCATTTCTGCCTAACCGTACCCAGATTTCCTCATTTAAATGTCTCCCTTCACCCAATCTTATTATTTTCATTCTTAAATTTTCCCAGCATGCCCCTTCTTAAGTCACTAGGAACCTAGAATAAATATATTCGGTTACTAGGCATGCACAGTAGCTTATTTAGGCTATCTACGTACCATTTCTATATGTAGATTGTGTAAGCGCGGTACGTAGATAGCCTAAATAAGCTACTACACATGCGTAGTAGCTCAATTCTTAAAACAATGTACGTAAGACGAAAACCACGTAACTGTGAATCTGGACCTATATCCTTTCTTAAATATACGCACCTAAAAAGCAGCATTTTCTTAAGTGTGAATCAGGTCCAATGTTGTATTGCATTACTAGATTTTCACCTATAATTCTCTTTCCTTTATACAGAGTACCCCGGCATTCCATGGTGGACAACATATGACGGAGACTCCGCAGCTACCACATAAACTGACTGGTCTGATCCAAAGTTTGAAGCAACTGCAAAATGTGGACAAACCATGCTGTAATATATCTGACTTTGCTTATTGCTCACAAATACTAACCATCACCTCTCAACTCTTTCTTTTGCACATATTAAATTTAATCCTCTCCCCTGCAGTTCAGCATGGTTTTGCCCAGGTGCAGATTTGCTCCTTTTGATTGGCTGTTACTCCCAAATCAGCCCCAGTGTGCTCCCTGTGTGTAAACGCCACCACCATTTACTTCTCTTTTATAATGTGTCATCCAATTAATGATTTTTTGTTTGTAGGTTCATTAGTAGTGGTCCTTCTCTTGTTGTCATTTATTTATTCTGCAATCCCCATACCACTCACTATTAGTAGGAAACACACAACATTTGCATATAAAATAAATGTATATATATATATATCCTAAATTATAATAACTTAATTAGTAGCAGAAAGAGGGAAGTAGTGATGCCCCTTTATAAGTCATTGGTACGACCTCACCTAAAATACTGTGGGCCAGATTTACCAAGCTGCGGGTTTGGAAAAGTAGGGATGTTACCTATAGCAACCAATCAGATTCTAGCTCTCATTTTTTACATACTGAGAATGTCAGCTAAAATCTGATTGGTTGTCATGGGCAACATCTCCACTTTTCCAAACATGGCAGCTTATTAAATATGGCCCTGTGTTCAGTTCTGGATGCCATATCTCCAGAAACACATAAATACATTAGAGACTGTGCAAATAAGAGCAAATAAAATGGTCCATGGCCTGTTTCACAAATCATACCAAGAAAGGCTAGAGGAACTAAACATGTATAGCTTGGAGCAGAGAAGGGAGAGAGGGAACATGATAGCAGCTTTCACATATATCAAGGGTTGTGACCAGCTAGAAGAGGGGGGAATTTTTCAAAGGAAGAGGTGTAATAGAACACGAGGGCATAAATATAAACTGGAGGGTGGAAATGTGTGGAAAAATTACTTCACTAAGAGGGTGATAGATAAGTGGAATAGCCTCCCATCTGAGGTGGTTGAGGCCAATACAGTAGAACAGTTTAAACATGCTTGGGATAAATATAAGGATATCCTAAATTGTAAACTAAATTGAGGGTAAATAGGGTCTAGGGTCAGTATAGTTTTGAATAAACAAATAGGCAGACTAGATGGGCCATGTGGCTCTTATCTGCCGTCACTTTCTATGTTTCTATGTTCCTGAAGAGTTAAATGAGTTCAGGAAAAGCCACAGTGACCCGTCTGAATGGAATGAATCATGTAAGCATGGTGGTTGAAGTGGTTAGCACTTCTGCTTCACAATGCTGAAGTAATTTCCAGACAGGGCCTAATCTGTGTGGAGTTTGTATGTTCTTGCTGTGTCTGTGTGTGTGTGTGTGTGTGTACCCGATGGGTACTTCAGTTTCCATCCACACTCACAAAAAAATACTAGTAGGTTATCTGGCTGCTGACAGAAAAATAACTCTAGTATGTGTGTGTGCGTGTGTGTGTGTGTGCGTGTGTGTGTGCGTGTTAGACTGTAAACATCAATAGGACAGGGACTGATGTGAATGACAAATAACCTCTATACAGAAAATTAAAACCTGTTAATAAATAAATAAATAAATAAAATGAATGAAAGCAAACATTTGTTTAGGTGCCATACTAATTGTATAGACTTATAGAGGCTGATCCAGAGCTTATACCCTCTTTTAAGATCAGAACACACAGTGTAAATTTGCCTTTCTATGGAGTCCAACTTGGTTTTGCGCCTCTTTTACCCTTACTTTCAAACTTCGGATCAGCCTGCATAGATAAATGGTTCCTGGATTCTTTAATGGACCCTCACACTATGGGAGCTGTTATCCAGCTAAAATGACATTCAAGCATGCATATACAGCAATAAATGTGCCATATGGAGGTTTGCAAAGTATTGAGCAATCTCCTATGGCTTTATTGGCTTATACTTTTGCAACTTCCCCTGTACTTTTGTGATGTGTTTAACCTATATAAACACATCACAGCATTGTACCAAATCCCAGGGCCACAATATAAACAATTCTGACTCATAAAACACTTGACTAAAAAGCACAGAAGCCAGGGTTGTCGACGTTTAAAGCCGGAGGGAAGCTGTCAATCACACCTGTAATCTCTAGAGTTCCAGGGGAATGGACAGGGCTTGATTACATCATCAAACCCCACCCATCCCTAGCAATGCTAGGGATTACAATAGTTATTGATAGCTGGTGGGGCTTACAGGAGCTTCGCCGGCTCTCCTGGAAGACCGAGATAACTGGCTAAATTTCAGGAGTCTGCTGGATATTCCGGGAGAGTCGGTAACCCTGAAGAAAGCTAAAAATGAATACATGCAAACAAGGGCTAAAGGTGTTGAGCAAGGGGTCAGTACTATATTAAGATGCTTTTGCCAGGTTAATGAGCCATATATATTGTTTTCTTAAACAGACTAATGCACCTTCCAAATTTAAATCTACTGAGGTCTGAAAACATCTTAAAAATTGCATTTCATCTTCTTCCTTTTATTTGAGAGCAGTGGGAGCGACAGTGATTAGCAAATAAGGAAATTATGGCTTAAGATTGGTTGCCTGAATTACAATTTGGCCAATTAATATTTACTAACAAAACTAATTTATTATATAGTACCACAGCCGAAGGAGTAGTACAGCTTTAAAGATAATGGGGTTTATCCAGAGTTTGTATGTAAGGGTAAAACAGATGCAAGTGTACAGCTTGGCTACACCATTCAGGAAATTCAACAAAATAAAAAAAAATCATACATGTATTGTGGTGCAGAAAAATAAAATGTCTATTGTCTATATAATTTGCTAATTATTTACTAATTATCATTGCAGAGGCTGATCAAGGGGTCAATGCATGCCGATGCCATGTGATTTCACACTGCACATGTATAGAAACCATGCGGGTGATCCAAACTCAAGCGCGATTGGTGCTGTGATCGCATTTGCTCTGAAGGGCATTTGTGGGAGAAAAATGCACAGGGCCATTCTCTCCCAGCCAGTTTCGAACTGGCTGGGATATCGATTGCTTATGCCTCGAAGAGGCATAGCAATCGATCCCCGGAGCACTGAACACAGTGCTCATAAAGGTGAGTGACTAAACTAACCCCAACCCTTCCCCTAATTCTAACCCTAACCCTCCCCTTCCATTACCCTAACCCTCCCTTCCCCACAGCCTGACCCTAATCCGCCCTTCCCTGCAGCCTGACCCTAACCCTCCACCCCCCCTGCAGCCTGACCCTAACCCTCCCCTTCTATGGTCCTAAACCTAACCCTCCCTTCCTAAGCGACTAACCCTAACCCCCCCCCAATACTAAAATGCCCCAGAGAGGTTACTCACCTCTCCGTAGCTGTCATCCGGCGGGTCTGCGAAAATGAATGGGCGAATATGCCGATTTATACACTCACGCATTCATAAAAAAATTTCTAAAAAGGCCTCCCAGAGACAGTCGAAAACTAACTCTCAGCTGTCTCTATTTCGCAAAGCGGGTCATCGGACCGGAGACTGCAACCGGGAAGCACATACCCAGTGCACAGTACGGATGTGCTCATACATTTGCACCAGCCACAGTGTGTAAAAAAAAAGGCCATTTCATTGTGGATTATAAAAAAAATTCTAACGACATCATTTAGTAAAGTGGAGCTCTTACAGTAAGCAGGGATATTTTGTAGGAATGGCTGTGTCACTGCCAGAAATATGCATAAGTTTCTTTCTACAGCTCCATGAACTGCATGACCACTTGCAACCAAGTATATGTATAAAGATGGATTAGACTTTACATACAGCATTCCTCGCGCTCTAAAACTTCATGCGGCTTCCCGTGAACTTCGTCAAACTTATTTGGCCATCCGTTGTTGTCTCCTGGAAATAAAGAATAAGGACTTAGTAATGAACATACAGAAATATGTTTTATTATGTAGAAGACATGGAGATATTGGACCATACTCACAAAAGTGTGGAAAGGGACTTACGCAAATCCCTTGCAATTAACATCTGCGCATGCGTGTACAGCGAATCTCCATGAGGATGGAATTCTGTTCCATCCTCATAAAGATCCGTCCGGCGGTATTATGCAGGAATGGACAGCATAGTACATAAAAAAATATTATCTAAATATAAAAATATCACAAAAAATACAATAAAGTGAAGTAAGCACAGACAGCAAGGCAAAATGCGAGGTGTCAAGCTAGGTAGATTAGGGAAGAGGGGATAGAGTGCAGTTAGAGGTTAAAAGGGAGTAATTAGTAAATAATTAGCACATGAGCTAACACAATAAGTGGGAAGGAGTTATGGCCCTGCACACTACTACCTTCTCTGCCTACTCTCCTTGCTTGTCTGACTAGCGCCATCTTCCCTGTAACTACCCCAATATATTTGTTTCCGTATCTTACATTATTTCAGCTGGGTGAATCATTTTGAATATGTCACAACCAAGAAAAACAGTTAGCTATGTGGTAGGTTTAGCTAAAATTACTTCACTCAAAAGTTAGTTTATAAGTGGAATAGTCTCACGTCTGAGGTGGCAGAGGCCAACACAGTAGAACAGTTTAAACATGCTTGGGATAAATATAAGGGTATCCTAAATTTTAAACTCAATTGAGGGTCAAATAGGGCAAACTGGATGGGCCACGTGGCTCTTATCTGCTGTTACTTTCTATGTGTTTTTCTTTTAATTAATTTTTTTGAGGCGTACAACACGTCTGCTAATAATAGGGATGGTAACAGAATTTATTTTATCCATTGTAATGAGCTCATGATGATAAGTAAGACCAGACAGAGAGAAATCGAAGCATCTTGTGAAATGTATTATTCTTGGAGAAGCAGAGATAATGAGAGCAGCAGATAACATGTTCCATATTCCTGGCTTTCTTTGACTGTTAGGTGACTTTTAAGCAAAGTAAAGGAGTAAAGTACTGTGGAAAAAAACCGCATAGTGCAGCCATTCACAGGAAATACTTAAGTTTAAAGAGTTAACATTTTGTTCATGGGTGAAACAAGGACACAGGACAATATCCCAACAGTCGGTAATTGGCGGATGTATCCAAAAGCTTTGTAGAGTATCTCACAAAATGTACTGTCCAGGCATAAACTGTCCCTGAGCAGTACTGGCAAAATGTTTATAGAATTCATGGAGTTTTTAAAAGATGTTACTAAAAATGTATTTTGACATCAGGGGTGGAAAGGGACCAAGAAGCGTTGCATTTACAGTACACAGCCAACTTACTGTAGGCTTCAAGCAGAATGCTGTAGCACACTGATGGGCAATACACGGAGCCCCCCCTTCCTCTGGTGAACTTTAACTTTGTGTCCTCCTCTTTAATCATTTAGGACCATATTCATAGATCAGCACGAGTTAGGTGAGGATACTGCCCTGCCCCACGTTTTTTGGATCCTTATGGCACTTAAAAGTGACATAGGGCTTCCTTAACTAACCGTTCGTATTTTCCTTCTTAAGAAGGAAAATACAAACTGATATCCCTTCCCCACGACCTCCATGGCTCATTTAAATCCCTCCCCCCCACCCACTATTCATAAAAAAGGAGAGAGGCTGCCGTGGCACACCTCTACCTTCCTAATTATCTTTAAAGATCGCACGTACCCAGTCTGCGTAAATGGCACATGACCGTTCTTAAGAAAGACCGCAAAGACCATTCTTGAGATGCAGGAGCTTAACAACAGTGAAGGTCCTACATTATAGTATCCATGTGAGCATCATAAAACACAATCTTGTAACCACAATAAAAGAAGGCAGATCATAGTCCCCACTATACAATACAAACAGCATCTTAGTCTCTGCTATACAATTCTTACTTCACCCTAAAAAACTGGCACGCAATACAGACTAGGAGCCAAATTTACTAAGCTGCAGGTTTGGAAAAGTGGAGATGTTGCCCATAGCAAGCAATCAGATTCTAGCTCTCACTTTCCCATTACAAAGTAGAGAATGTCAGCTACAATCTAATTGGTTGCTATGGGCAACGTCTCCACTTTTCCAAACCCGCAGCTTAGTAAATCTGACCCTATATATCTTAGTGACAGCCATACCATACAGACATTATCCTAGTAACCACTATACCATGCAAGCCGCCATACAATGCAAATTGCATCCTTCTGACCACTATAGAATAAGTTCAAAAAGGCCTCCTTGTGTCATAAAAACAGAAAACATTTGTAACCACAATACAAAAGAAGTACAGCCTTGTAAGCGCTTACGTCCCCAAACCTCCCTAAACACGCACACTGCACCAGCTCTAAACAGAATATATATATTTATACATATGAAATATACTCAGTCATAACCTGAGTAAAGGTTTCATGGATTAAATATATATGTGTGTGTATGTATATATATATATATATATGTGTGTGTGTATGTATGTATGTGTATATATATATGTGTATGTGTGTAGTGTAAATATGTGTGTGTGTGTGTGTAGTGTAAATATATGTGTGTGTAGTGTAAATATATATGTGTGTGTGTATGTGTAGTGTAAATATATGTGTGTGTAGTGTAAATATGTGTGTGTAGTGTAAATATATATGTGTGTGTGTATGTGTAGTGTAAATATATGTGTGTGTAGTGTAAATATGTGTGTGTAGTGTAAATATATATGTGTGTGTGTATGTGTAGTGTAAATATATGTGTGTGTAGTGTAAATATGTGTGTGTAGTGTAAATATATATGTGTGTGTGTATGTGTAGTGTAAATATATGTGTGTGT
>WWET01001119.1:228045-265703 GCA_011038615.1 Limnodynastes dumerilii | reverse complement strand
GGAGAGTGTGGGGGGGGTGGGGGAGGGGGGGGGGGGGGGAGTCAGACCAATAAAGAGTCTTTTAAACTTTTAGCGTCTCACTATATTTCTTAATTCTTTTTTTTTTCTTTCTATTCAGTAAAAAAGACTGCGCTCAGCCCCGAATCCCACACTGTCTATGAATGGATGACTCCACTCATTGCGCTCAGCAGGGATCCCGATTACAACCTGAGTAAACCGTTTCTTATTGTTCCTCGTTCCTCTTACCTTTCACCAGCAGGTCGGCCTGCTAAACATTGAATTTCATGCCATTAATGGTGGATTTTTCAGTGTTTTGTGGATAGGTATTTCTGGGCACTATACTTTAAAATTTCTAATCTCCTGGCACCTAAAATGGTGGTAATTTGGGAGTCTGGATTGGTTGGAAAATGATACCCTATTTATATTGCTGGAAGGTTATGCTCTGATCTGGTCACTCCATTTCTTACACATGTGAAGAGTGCAAAAAAAAATTATTTTCTGATCCGATCGCATGGAAAACAGCCAGTTACAGTCTGGATACAGTCCGTGATATCTCTACGCAAGACGAATATACGCATTGTGGAAGGAGGGAGGCATTTAAATGGTACAGTGGGAGCTATGGTTCTGAACACGTAAGTCAGCTAAGTTACGTGCGTGCGAGGGGAGTGCATTAAACTTAGTTTTGTGTAACTCGGGTACGCTTGCGTACGTAAAACGACCTTAATTCTAGAGCAAGTTCTTTAGTAAATCTAGCCCTTACTGCGGATTTTGAATTGTGTACTTTAGGAATGGTATATTCTGAATTATTTATATAGTGTGCACATTCTGTTTTTAATATATGTCACTTTCCTTTATTTGTTTTATTTGCAGAAAGATTTACTGATTAAAAGTCTTCTGAGACAAGCTTACTAAAACAATTCAATATAATTCAGTATGCAATCCATCATTTCATGATGCTGATATATTCAGGAACTCTATGTGTATTACTTTCTGCTTGTATATAAATGTAGAATTAATAATATACTGTATATAAACACTATTGATTAACCGGGCTAAGCATAATTTAATCTGAGGAGAGGATTGATGAAATTATCCTCATAACTTTAATAAATCCACTGAAAATAATAGAAAATAACTATTAGGCTATATTTTTTATTCATTCACTGTAGTGTCCCAATAATTGAATATAGTATAGTAGAGTGGGACAATTAATGCAGCACACAGCGTCTAAACCATTACCTGTAGTTAACCTGCCATTCTATCTATAAACTAAAATGCAGAAACATTAGTTACATGCATTTACAAATATGTGAGAAGGGCTTAATTTAAGGAATGCAGCGATCCTAGCGATCGTGAAATGCCCCCTTTTTGTAAGAATGGATCTGGTCAATTGAACTTTTTCGCTAGATTATACCATGAAAAGGTGTTGGTTTCTCTCTTGCTATAATCATTAACTGCCCCAAATATGAGCTTGCATTTTCTTTACCTGTATATGAAGCAGGCATTGCATTGCTATAATGCCCTGATTCACAAAGGTTGCACCCGCTGCCACGAATAACAATAAGAAAGACATATGGGGTTCAACCTGTTACCTTTTCATCTCATAAAGTGACTTCCTTTTACCACACTTAGGGCCTGATCCAGAGCTACGATGGTACACTGAGCGTTCTAACGCTCCGCGTGTCATCGCTGCACTCCCCCGAAACTCCCCCTTGCCCCAGCGTATTTACACTCGCTTACGCTGGCTGAAGGCTACCTTAACTTCAGCCGGCGTAAGCGAGTGTTAATACACTGGGCCGTGGCGTTGCTACGCTAATGCCAACCTCCCAGCCTCATTACCCTCCCCCCGCCTACATGCACTAACTGCAGCGTAGTAATGGAGGGGAACACTGCTGCTACGGACGCCCGATCCACGATCGGGCATTGCCGTAGCTACGCCGGGCAAAATCTGCCTGGCGCATGCTTAGATCGGCTTTTAAGCCGATCTTACGCTTACGCCCGGCGTATTACCGCTGGGCAGCGTAGGGCTGGATCAGCCCCTTATTTCTTAAGTTCTTAAATGAGAAGGGAGAGGGGGGACATGATTGCAGCTTTCAAATACATCAAGGGTTGTGACCAGCTAGAGGAGGGTACCATTTTTCAAAAGAAAAGGTGTAATAGAACACGAGGGCATGGATACAAACTGGAGGGTGGTAGATTCAAAGGAAATGTGCGGAAAAATTACTTCACTGAAAGGGTGATAGATAAATGGAATATTCTCCCATCTGAGGTGGTTGAGGCCAATACAGTAGAACAATTTAAACATGCTTGGGATAAATATAAGGGTATCCTAAATTGTAACCCCAATTGAGGGTAAATAGGGTCTAGGGTCAGTATAGTTTTCAATAAACAAATGGGCAGACTAGATGGGCCATGTGGCTCTTATCTGCCGTCACTTTCTATGTTTCTATGTTTAAGACACCCACAATCTTTAATATCATATTGATGATGAAGACTTTAGCTCATTAGAAACATGTATGCGGCAGCTGAACAATGCGTCATAGTGGAATCCCTCTCCAGAAGAGGACACACATCTATTTGAACACATGCCACTAGAAGATTCCTGCTAAGTGCGTACATTTGATCTACGCATGCCCAAAGCAAATGTGCGTGTAACAGGGTGATCCACAACCAAATAGCAACTCACTGCTGCCACCGTCTGCAATCTGAGGAGCGGGGTGGGTTCACAGGTTACGGCTAAACATTTAAACCAGACATAGGGAATGTTTAAGTCCAGGAAGCTGCTAAAAGCTGACAATCCACATCCTATAAAGTAAAAATAGGGGTGGGGTCTTGTAAAAGCGCTAAAACCAGCTGCAGAGCACTAAACCACAAAAAGAGGGTCCAAACTACCTCTTAAAAAAATATGGAAACAAACGGAATAGTGCAACTGCGCTAGATGGTTACACTAAAATGAATAAGTAAATAAAATAAATAAATATAAAAATTAAGCGGCATGCAGGGAGAAGATGTGTTCATAGAATCACCGTAGAAGAAATCTCCTCTCATCCAAGCCAGTGCATATAAATAAATGGAAATAAGGAGTAAAATTAATCAGCATAAAAGATATAAGACTCGTTATAAATCTAAAATCTTATAATATTTACTGAGTAATTCAATAAAAACAGTGACACATAATGACAATAAATAAAGCAGACTGGGGGTAACAACAATCCCCTACCGCAGTAGCACACGAGTCCCAAGGAGCTGCAAGTAATGGACGTCCTAGCAGAGGTGAAAAAAGTCCTTAGGAGTCAGTGGAACGTCGGCTGGGGAGAGAGACACAGCAGCTGCTAACGTGGTCCGGATCCTAAACGCGTTTCGGGCGTCGCCCTTTCTCAATAGTGATCCGATGGTGTCTGTTGCGGGAGACACTTTCAAAAATGAATGGGTGAGTATGCCGATCAACAAAAAAATTGAAAATGGCTGCCTTTTTAAAAAAGAGAAAGCCAAAAAATAACTTTCGGCTGTCTCTACTTCTAAAAGACAGCCCTTGTGCCAAGTACTCCCACTGGAAGAATGTTGGTCAGTTAATCCTGTTAGCATTTTAGTGCCGACAGGTTAACTGTCTGTATTCTAAACATTGACGTTACAAACTACACAATTTCTATTTTCTCTATATACCACTTTTTTTTATCTTTTTCTCCAACAATTATTGCCATTCAAGGATCTCTGTATTTACAAAATATTTGTTCTTTTTATAACTACCGTATTTTTTGGACCATAAGACGCACCTGACCATAAGACGCACCTAGTTTTTAGGAGGAAGAATACAGAAAAAAAATATTTTGAACCAAATAGTGTCCAGCACCCAGCATCACCCATTATGTCCTGCACCCAGCATCACCCATCATGTCCAGCACCCAGCATCACCCATCATGTCCAGCACCCATCAGCCCCCATCATGTCCAGCACCCAGCATCACCCATCATGTCCAACCACCAGCATCACCCATCATGTCCTCCACCCAGCATCACCCATCATGTCCTCCACCCAGCATCACCCATCATGTCCTCCACCCAGCATCACCCATCATGTCCTCCACCCAGCATCACCCATCATGTCCTCCACCCAGCATCACCCATCATGTCCTCCACCCAGCATCACCCATCATGTCCTCCACCCAGCATCACCCATCATGTCCTCCACCCAGCATCACCCATCATGTCCTCCACCCAGCATCACCCATCATGTCCTGCACCCAGCATCACCCATCATGTCCTCCACCCAGCATCACCCATCATGTCCTCCACCCAGCATCACCCATCATGTCCTCCACCCAGCATCACCCATCATGTCCTCCACCCAGCATCACCCATCATGTCCTCCACCCAGCATCACCCATCATGTCCTCCACCCAGCATCACCCATCATGTCCTCCACCCAGCATCACCCATCATGTCCTCCACCCAGCATCACCCATCATGTCCTCCACCCAGCATCACCCATCATGTCCTGCACCCAGCATCACCCATCATGTCCTCCACCCAGCATCACCCATCATGTCCTCCACCCAGCATCACCCATCATGTCCTCCACCCAGCATCACCCATCATGTCCTCCACCCAGCATCACCCATCATGTCCTCCACCCAGCATCACCCATCATGTCCTCCACCCAGCATCACCCATCATGTCCTCCACCCAGCATCACCCATCATGTCCTCCACCCAGCATCACCCATCATGTCCTCCACCCAGCATCACCCATCATGTCCTGCACCCAGCATCACCCATCATGTCCTCCACCCAGCATCACCCATCATGTCCTCCACCCAGCATCACCCATCATGTCCTCCACCCAGCATCAGCTGTAACCTGGTAAGATCTTACCTAAGGTGCGTATATTTGCGATCTTTTCGCAATCGCATCTCTGAATCAACAGCCAGTGTGTGTAATTAGTATAATTGCTTAATGGCCATTTACTAACAACATGTAAAAAGTAAATCTTCCCGATAGAATTCTGTAGATGTACAAGTGTAGACAGATCTGGATGTGATGAGAGTGCTTTTTATTGGCCTAAGCAAGATGACTGGCAAAACATGACTTTATTAATTTATAGTGTTTTTTGTGCTAAAATTCAGCTAATGTAATTAAAGAAAACGTATTAAAGAATATTCAGAAAAGAAATATAGCAATATAAATGTGTTAACTTTTTTAAACATTGCTGTCATAAGGAAGTGACAAACTGTACATGTGTACATATTTTTATTATTATTATTATTATTACTATACTGGATTCAGAACTCAGCCGAGCACAGTGGCAGTGCAGATCTGACGTCAAATCCCAGCTGAAATCCCACATGGGTGATCGGAGGCCACACCCCTTGCCAGCAAAGGGTTATGATTGGAGGACCCTGCCTTAAAAATTGCTGGATCATTGAGGTTATGTCACTTGCCCTCTCTGGCCTTTGCTCCTGTGTTCCAGCTTCCTTGTCTTTGTGCGGTCTCCGTGTTTATCCTCGTGTCTCCAATGGTTCCTGGTCTCAGCTATTCTCTGTATCTAGAGCTGTGTTTCCTGGACTCCCCAGTCTCCTGTCTGTTCCAGTATCTACATATTCAGTACTGCATTCACCAAGGACTCCAGTACTTCTGCTTTACCCCTGCATTTCCCAAGGACTCTAGTATTTCTGTTATTTATCTCATATCCCCACAGACTTTTTGTTACCTTTGCTCCCTCTCATTTATGGACTTCAGTTTATCTGTTATGGCATCTGCCATTTCTAATACTATATGCATAGCTTTACCATTGTTCCAGTATTATCAGTCTTTTGTCAATAAACTCCATTGATTTGCATCTGATTTCCATCCGAGATCAGTGAATTTTGACACTGATACAGTCTTCAGTATAATCGCAGCTGTATCAGTAACAAAATTGTACGAATTATGAATCAATCTATTGGGAATTACCCTATTTCAACACCCGTTCCCAATAGCAGATTGTGCTGCGTTGTGTATCACAGGTTGTACGGCAGGTTACAGGGACGGGCTGCTGTGCTCATGGGAAGGTTAGGGTTAGGATCATAGAAAGGGAAGGTTAAGGTTAGGCTAAAAGACACGGAGGGCTAAGGTAGGGTTGATAAAAGGGGAGGGTTAGGCTAAGGGTTAGGATTAGGGGAAAATACTCACTATTGCCATTGGAGAAATCAGATCCTGATTATTTACAGTGTCTATGCTGTCTTTTCTGGAGCAGTTGATAAATTACACACATTGGGCCTGATCCAGACCTGAAAAGCCGATCTGCGCATGCGCAGTCCGTAGGAACAGCGTAGGGACGCTGGAGGGGGCGTCCCCCTAGCGTCCCTACGTTAAGGTTAGTGAAGGTGGGTGGGGGGAGGTAATATAATGAGGAAGGGAGGGAGGGCTTAGCGGTAGTACGCTCATGTGCGAGCTTGTTACCTATTGCTTACGCCGACTGAAGTTAGGGTAGCCTTCCGTCGGCGTAAGCAATGGGAAATACACCCGCACAGGGGGAGTGTCGGGGAGAGTGGACGCCGATATGCTGTGCTTTAGTAAGCACAGCGCATCGGCGTAGGTCTGGATCTGGCCCAATGAGTGGAAAATCAGCTCATCATACCGGTAAACCACAACCAGCTTCAACAACTGTCTCTGTGAATAACAGGACAAGGCAAATGGCTACAAAATTTGGTGGCTGAATACCAGAGGCCTCAGCACAAAATGAGTTTTATCATCCTAGGTAAATGAATATCCATTTCCTGTTTCTTTTTCTACCTGCTTATTGACAGATGGAGAAACAGGTTTGCCTAAAACAAGTCAATGACTTCAATTTGATTCAACGAATATGGCTAGAAAGGTCTTATATTGCAGAATATATACAATTGGAGAGTAATTAGTAAAAAGGATTACAACCAAAAAAATAAAAATGAAATGAATAACATTACTAAGTAATTCAATGTGAATGAAGTCTGTCACTGTTTAACTCAGGGCAGAACAGGCTCATGGGCAGTAATGAGCCAACCAAATGCAAGAATGAATGGTCTGCACGATCAGTAACAATTTGCTTTCCTGTTAGAAAATGACAATCCCTCCTGCAGAGAAAACAAATTACTTCAAAGCAAAATGCTCTCAATATGTCCTTATACACAACATAAAGACTGCACAGCAGGTCCCTGTGTAACTAAACACATAAATATATACTAGTTATCTAAATGTATGTGCAAAAAAAAAAGTCCACTGAGGAGGACAATAAAATCAAAAGGGGGATAATTCTTCAAATTAGCTTATACATTAAAGCTGATTAAAGAAGCTAATAACCGTAACCATTGAATTTCTTATTTACATGTATTAATGATGTTGTTAAGGGAGAATTAGTTGATTTGTGTTTTAAGAGTGACTATACCTGTTGTTAATAGTATAATGGTATGGTTATTCAAATCATCAAGTCAAGAAACTAAAGAGTATAAGGTTGGGTACACACTTATCCAATCCTCCTAAGATCCATCTCCAGACCAGGAGCCAGATTTACTAAGCTGCGGGTTTGGAAAAGTGGAGATGCTGCCTATAGCAACCAATCAGATTCTAGCTGACATTCTCTAGTATGTAATATTAAAATGAGAGCTAGAATCTGATTGCTTTGGGCAACATCTCCACTTTTCCACTTTTCCAAAACCACAGTTTAGTAAATCTGGCCCCAGATTCTAACACAATCAGATCTACATCAGATCAAGATCACAGATACAACCCCCAATCCGATACACGCGTGTCTGCCTCTGCTAAAAGGTTCTTCTGAAATAATCCTGTTACCATACACACTCTTCCAATCTTTGCCAGACCGCTTGTCACTTACATGCAAATAGTGGCGTGGCATGACATAAGAATCAGGAGATGAATTGGATAAAGCAGTTGCGGCAGCATACACACCTGTAAATTTGGTTGGGTGATTGGCACTTGGATTGTCTGATTTTTAAGAAAATGTTAAAATTTGACCCAATCGTGCTACAATGATTGGATATTAAGAGGCTGATCCTAAGAGTCACACAAATCAGCATGATGCGTACCATACATTCGCAGGCCAAGTGGGATCAAATGGTGCATGTAACGGTACATCTGTATCCCTATACAATTATGGCTTATAGCGTGCAAAGCTGATAAGCTCAATACAGCTACACGACAATATACGTTGTCCAAGTGCATGGTAATGTAACGTATACTGGAAATGGAGGCTATGAATAGAGTGAACACTTCAGTCTTAATGTGAATGCACTAAAACAATATTAACAAATGATTTTTGGGGAAAAAATATGAAAAACATTAATTTGCTATTTATAGTATTTATAAAATATTATATACCTACACAATGCTCCAGCAGCGATATTATATGTTTTGTATTTTGTTTGAAGTATGAAACTGTAACGTAATAGATCGACTTAAATATAATTCTATTCTATTCTATTCGATTTCATTCAGCTCTGACAAGGGTGCACCTGATCGGTCCTCCACACGTTTCTCTCCCACAACATGACTTTAGAAAGCAAGCGGCCATAGCTGGAGTTGTGTTGGGTCCTGAATGGGATGTGAACTCATGCACATCATTTCTGAGAATGCGCAGTGCAAAATCACACTGAGAAACGCTATGTAAGCTGATGTTTTCTCACCTCTGGATCAACCCCTATGAGTAGTGATCCAATGTCGGGCCAACAAAACAGTTGGAGGTTGGATTAGACACAAATTGGATGTTGTGTACTTAGCTTTTGTTCCAATTTAACCATTATAACTAAAATGTATTACAGATAGCGAGCCATATTCACAGATCCATTTTCACGTGGAGTTGCGTGCATATTTTTAGGTAAGTTTTAGCTGCGCATGCGTAGTAACTTTATTTACGTAAGTTACATTGAATTTAGGCACGGACATGTGAATCGCACTTGGGGACATACGTACGGATGGGCGGGGTTGAAATATGTACTTGAAAATTTACATGAAAGTGGGTGGGGGAGGCATTTAAATGAACGCTTGAGGGCGTGGCTATAAAGAATCGCACGCATGGAAGACAGATCCGCATGTAAGTACACACGTAAAGATAAGGGTGGTCTATGGAGGTGTAAGTCTGCGATTGCACTCCCGGGAGAGGGGCGTGGCGTGGGTGTTGGTGGGTGTTGGCTTGCTACGTGCGTGCATTTTATTGCGTATTTTTATATTATAAAAACACATCTTTGAATACGGTCCAGCATGTTTAAAAACTCCATTATTGAATAGATGAATGACATACAGCAATTCGGATGATAAAGATAGGAGGCAAAGTGTTAGAAGATTAACTATGCTTTTTTTCAACAGGTAAACACGGTTTCAGGTCCCGTTATGATTTCCTATGGGCGGATTAGGAAATACCTGCTCATCATTCCAGCACTGGCTGCAATACAGCTAAGTTATTCTTTACTTCAGGGGTTTTGTTCTGCCAAGTTTCCTTTGATTGTCAAGAAGAAGATGACTGCAATGCCAGCCCGATAGATAAAGAGATTAATGGAGGGTGAAAGATGTCTCAATTTTTTTAATTGAATTAATATTTTAAAATTAAATTAGTTTTCTTTAAATTTTACCATGGAACCCAACAGGTACCAGCAGTGCTTTTTTTGTCATAGAACGCACAGGAATGGAGTTCCGGCACATTTTTTTAATGGATTTTCCAAGTTTTAAAAGTTTTAAAAGTTTTGGTGGCAAAATTATTAAAACGGTGCATGCGGCTGCTTGTGTGTCGAGTCCAATGCATGGGTAATTCGTCCGCGCTGGTTGTGATGGCACTGCTTGGCTTGTGGCACTGCTCGGCTTGTGACTTTTCGTGTGGTCGCGCATGATTCGATGTGCGTTCCGGCACCTTTTTTATTACAAAAAAAGCACTGGGTACCAGCATGCTTGGGATAGATCAGCATGTTGGCACTTGTGGTTGGTGCTCCAATTTCGAGCAAGCCCTGATGGAAAAATGACTGTTGCTCTTACTTACTAACTGTGCACTGCAAAAAAATCTTTTCATTTCCAATATAAAATATAACTGTTATTCTGCTCCCTCAACTCCAGGGGAGAAAAAAGATCCGTATCTGGTAGGAGAGGGGGGACTAGTATTGGGGATACTGGCCTAGAACTGGTTGGCATTATGCTATAAGACCATCAGATCTGTTTGGTAGTCGAGTGCTGATTACTATAAAATCAGAGGGACCTCCATGATAATTGTCTTTCCCTTCATTTCTCTATTTCAGTGGTAGCAATTATAGACTTATGGTGATGGCTGTCAAAATTACTGGTTCCAGTTGCTATGGTGACAATAACAAATTTGACAATGAAAAAGCTGAAACCATAATGCTGGCAATATTCTTTATTAAAAAGGGAATTAACGTCCAAAAATGTTATGTCAGCACGCATGATGACAGTTATATTTGACATGGTAGGTCTTCATAACATCAGCATTTAAAGCAAAAATAAAATAACAAAAAAGTATAGTAAAAAAATGTAATCCTTCCCTTGATCTCAGTTCTCTCCTCTGCTCTGTCCCCACTCTCTTCTTTGCTTTGTGTGCCCACTGCTCCCCGCTCTGTCCTCCACTCTTCCCACTGCTGCTCCAAGCTCTCTCCTCTGTTCAGTCCATGCTGCACCCTGCTTCTCCTAGCTCTCCCCTCTGTGTCCCTGCTGCTCCCAGCTCTGTCTTCCACTGCATCCTTACTTCTCCCAAGTCTCTTTTTCACTCTGTCACTGCTGCTCCCAGTTCTGTCCTCTGCTGTAGTGTCCTTTTGCTCCCAGCTTTTTCCTCTGCTTCTTTACTTACCTTGTCCCTGCTGCCTAATCTGCCCACTCTGTTCCCGCTGCTCTCAACTAAATCCTGTTTGCTCAGACTTCTTCTCTCTCTCTCATCCTGTCAGTTGCTCCCCTCAATCACGTATGTTCTTTTCTATCCCTCTCTCTCTATTTCTTCTATACTGTAATCGCTGCTTGATTGCATTAGTAATTAGTAGTTATTTAATTAGTAACTCGATTTATGATTAGTAATTATGGTTAGGGTTATTGCAAAGCCAAACACATGAAGTGCTAGTATTACAATATTCTCTCTGACAGGTGTCGAGTGAATGCCAATCAGTTAATCATGTCAGCATTTTAGATCCTGCCGAAGCTACATACTCAACCTTATAATTACCATCTGTATTTTTAATAATTATAGTTTTCAGGTTGCCTGCCACACCAATAGTGAAACTTCTGCTAAGAGATGCACATTGATAACGATCAAGACTACATCTTAAAAGCAAAAGATAATACATGTGTAAAATTAGCCATGTAGTTATATCACATTGACTTGTCGCAGGCATTTGATTCTTCTCCATATATGTCATCTAAACAAAAGCTGAATGGTAATTATTTGTAAGAATAACAAGATTATTCTATAAGAAAATTGTGTATCATAGTTAGCTTGCTGCCAAATGTAAATGAACCAGTCTAATTAAATCAATTGGATCAGGCAATTATCTTACATAAAAGTAGGTGACCCATTGACCATAGTCAGATCCTATGCAGAGTGGAGGGTTTGACTCGAGAGATACAGTACTTTGTAGGTTAGAAAAAGAATTATGGGCTATATTCAGAGAACCGTTTTCATGGCGAGTTCCGTGTGTATTTTTGGGCACATTTCAACTGCGCATGCGTGGTAACTTTTGTTATGTAATATACATAGACTATACGCGCGTAAGTGCTTCACGGATGGACTTGTCACTCGCAGTTGGGCTCATGAATCGCCTAACATGAATCGCACATACGGAGGACAAACGCACGCAACTGCTCACAGAAAGTTACAAGCGGTCTATGGAGGCGGAAGTCACCGACAGCATGGCCGAGAGAGGGGAGTGTCATGGGTGTCAGGGGGTGTGGCCTGCACCGGCCGTGCGTATAATTGTGTACGTTCAAGAAAAAGGTTCTCTGAATATGGTCCTTTATCCTTGATTTGGTAAAAATAAAAGCAAGTAGTGACTATTAATTAGCAGGTTGAAATACTAATAGCTCTGGTTTGAAAAATTGAGTTTGAGTTGACATAAGGACATCGAAGATGAAATGGCAGAAAGATATTCAGTTTCATGGACTAAAGCAGTTGGGGAAATATTAGAAGAAGACTTATGTGAGTAGCTCTGGAGCTAAGCACAGAGAGGTGAGTGAACTCCCCTGTTACTCCTACTTTCGTGTCTATAGACAGAGCTATATTACGTTATCTGTGCAGATCTGTGTACATACTCACACAGATCCGCATGGTTACTTACAAGGGGACTTACGCAGGCTGCAGAGAGAAGAAGTCAACAGTGTCCAATGCAGCAGAAAGATCCAGGAGATTCTAAGTGAGTAGTGGCTTCATATTTAGCAAAGTTTACATGATAGGAGCACATTTAAGCCCCTGGTCTATTGAGGTAACAGACACATTATACTTTAATACAGTATACTACATAATCCATTATCTAGCATAGAGTAGATATACATACAGTAAATGCATTACTAAATCAGGGTTGCCGACTCTCCCGGAATATCCGGGAGACTCACGAAATTCAGCCAGTTCTCCCGGTATCCCAGGAGAGCCGGCAAATCTCCTGCCAACTCCCTGGCTCTTATTATAGAAATCCCTAGTGTTACTAGGGATGGGCGGGATTTAATTTCATCATCAAGCCCCACCCTTCCCCCTGGAACACTAGGGGAATTGCAGCAGTGATTGACAAGGGTGGGGCTTAATGACGCGATTTGCATAAAGCATGTTGTTAAGCCCCAGCCCCATACGAAATCTAGTTCTTCCCTCTGAGATCTCCCGGAGGGAAGAAATGAGCAGCACTGTATAATGAATGCTTTTACTTCAACTACATTTGGTTTAGAGCAGTGAATACATTGGTGACATTAAAGGGTAATGTAAAATGCATTAATAATAATGTAACAGTAACAGTCCCCCAAGTGAACAAGTCTGGTATTGCATCCATTCAAGATTAATGATTAGAAGAGGGTTAAGTTAATAATTCCACATCTATATATGGTACTGAAACTATAAATATATGGAACAGTGGGCCGTATTCCCGGGACGTTGCCGATTTGGCCAACCTTAGTAAATGAGGCCCTGCAACTGAGCTCAAACAATCACCAAGCAAAGAGCCAGATATTATGAACTTGGCAAATGGAGATAAAACAAGCTGTTAAACCGGATAGGACGTTACTCTGACTTTACTGGAAACTTCAAACAGAAAGATTGAACCTATTATCTGTAATAGTTATAGTATTTAAAGAAAGTAATTTATTTTCAATGTAATTCTAACAATATACAACAGGAATTGTACATTAATAAAAGTTAGAAGTTCTAAAAGCAATTATATTTTTCTTAATAACAAAAACTCATTATGCACCTCGTAATGGGTTACACCTACTGATTTTAATTAAAAACCTTTATATTTTCCTTTTAAGAAGCATTTGAATGAGTTTAATAAAGCTGATGTGTTTCTATCAATTTTGATAGGGGTCATTCATTAAGAACTAACCATGTCATGATATGTTTAAAATAAAATGCACTTTATGATAATATATAATTGATATCATTTAATAGCATTCTATAACAAATTCAACAAAAAACCCTCTGTCCACTTACCTCTCTGTCCTCATGGCTCCTCTGTGGCGCACTAGCTGTTTCCTCACTGGTAAATATGACGCAGACCAGTAGTGGAAGTGGATATTTAGAAGCCGCGGTATGGACATTTTAAAGTGGCGTTATAGAAAAATAAAACTAATAGAAGTAAATGGAGATTTATAGTTTTTGTCTATTAAATCAGTGGGGAGAATGACGTTATGGCATACACCCATATACCCCCTTACATCGAGATGTGATTCAGACAGGACCTTTTGTGTTAGGAGGAAGAAGGAGGAGTAAGAGCACAGACAGGCCTGTACGCTGCAAGTCTCTATGACCGAAATGGTCATACTATAATCTGTCAGTATACATTATTATCGCTGACCACAAGATTTTACTTTTAGTCATACAGACTTACTGAGCACCTCTGCCATCCTGTGGAAGGGGTAATTTGCCCTCCATCATTTACACTGAAAACAGGAATTAAGCACTGAGAAGGAGTTTTGGGAAACAAGCATGCATGTGGAGATAGTTCATTGTATGTAGGAGCAGAGATGGAGAGAGGTAATGGACTGATCACCTTTTCTGCTCTCAACACAGGAACACCTTTGAACAAATCAATCACAAGTAACATTAAAAAGTCAAAGTAACCCTTGACTAATTTTTCAAAGCTCTCAAGTCATGTCCAAGAGAACTGGCTGCCAATCACAAACCATTCTTTGGCAATTTGAAATCAATGGACACTTATAATGTACTCCCTATGTGAAGATGTCATGACTACCCCTCATGAAATATACATTCTATATCACTAAGTATCCTTGTATATTATCATTGTTCATATGTTATTCAATTATAACAACCTAAATTTATGAACCAATAAAAATGAGTTTCCTGATATAGGACCGTTTTCCCAGATCCCTTTTTGCGTGAGGTTGCGTGCATATTTTTACTGCACATGCGTAGTAACTTCATCCACGCAAATTACGTAATATTTACGAATGTAAGTACTTCAGGCGCAGATTTGTGAATGGCACTTACGGACATACGTACGGAGGGGCGTGGTTTTTATCTGTACGCTAGAAGTTACGTGAAGGTGACGGGGGAAGTATTTAAATGGGCATTTGAGGGCGTGGTTAGATAATACGCACGTACGTAAGTAACATATGCGTGTAAGTACACACGTAGGGTTAAGGGTACCCTATGGAGGCTTAAGTCACCGAAATCCCGTCCAGCCGAGGGAAGTGTTATGGGTGCATAGTCATTGTAAAATAATTCTAGTAACTTTCTAGTCATAAATGAATATAATACACTTACATAACTCAGGACTCATTGAGACGCTTCTTTGCAATTTTAAGGGTAAGAAAGCTTGAAAGGATAGTCTAGGTTTAATTTCCATTTTCTTGGTTTTTTTTGCAATACACTCACTAAGTGAAGCAAAACTTAAGGAGCATTATCTAATCGCAAGTGTCATGTCATCTTTACCTTTGGAGATTTCCGAGAGCTTGTAAATGGTAACATCTATTACTATTTCTTACAGCTTTTTTTTGTGATTACTAGGAAGTCGTTGTTATGAAAGACATAATGTTCCAAAAAAGAGCTGGTTTAAGAAGCAGTATAAGGCCTCATTTTAACTGAGCTACTTAACTGTTTGTTCAAGCATAGGCGTATTTATAATGGTGCAGGATGTTCAGTGCACACGGGCCCCTCAGGACAGGGGGCCCTGTGGCATTCATCCTGTACCCATCATGGTTAGCAAGAGAAGGAGGGCCCACCCGGCATCTATTTCTTCCATCCAAGGTCTCCTGGAGGGAAGAAATAAATACCAAATGAGCCCCCCCCTTCCCTGCGGTGGGACTGTCCGTATTTGCTTGCCGAAAAGGGGCGGGGATTAAATTGGCCCGTTATGCCCCGACCCTTTTAGGTCCGCAAATCGGGACAGTCCTGTTTCAGGGTAAGGGGGGGCCCCATGTACAAATCCTGCACAAGGGCCCCCTCACTTCTTAAAAAGCCCCTGTGTTCAATATATGCAACTGCACAGAGTACTAAAGTAAGCGATGTGACCAGTGCCCCTACCAAGGGTGCAAGATCAGGGATGGGCGCAGGTGAGACGGAGTGCTCTAAAATATTTATTCATTAATGACAAGCCTCAGCGTTAAGTGCTCTTAATATATATATATATATGAAACAGGTTAAGGAGAGCTCCTGCTACACATACTGTATTTTGAGCGCTTCACAATGTATGTTGAGAACGCTTATTATTAAGGCTTGTCTGGAGGCTGCAGGCAGTAATGAACAGACCAACCTGATGCAGAGTTGACACTGCATAGTCACAAGGGCCGTGATTCACAAATAGGCTTGGAAGGAGACTTATGCAAGTCTTATAAAACAACTCTGGACCTTTCACATTGCCACCAGTCCCGTGTGAGACCTGGGAAAAACCCTTCTTTATTCCAGGTCTAAATCTCAGGTCATTAGACCAAGGTAGCTGAAAAGGGACCTTTCACATCACCACCAAATACACAGTTTTTTGCCGAAACCCGGGTTTTTGGCCAAATTAGGTCGAAAAAGAACATTTGTTTTAAAGGGATAGGCTCTAAGTTACACATAATATAAAGCTAGTAATACATAAGCTAATTATGGCCAAGCAACTGGATATTAGATTATAAATAAAGGAAAGAAAACGTGTTATGAGAACAATATTCCAGGGAACAATAATCATTTCATGCTTCCTCTATTTCAGTTCATTTGGGCATATCGAAGTACTTAATGAGAATAAAGTACATTGCTTAAACAGCCCTTTGCGATTAATAAGAGAATGAATATGAACCTTTGGCTTGCAAATCATGAAAACATCCTGTTTACAGCTAACTTCCTGTTGACGTAAAAAGTCTCTCACTTCAGAAATAATAGTAAGACAAAACAAGAAACATGTTTATATGATGCCAGATCCGTATCCAGCACACAAGACCCTTCCTGTTACCTCAACTGGGCTGATTTTTGTGAAGAAGAGGTGGCTTATGATATCTGATAATGGGAATGATGATGATTGATTGATTGAATTTTATAATTATGTATAGTAACATTCATTTTTATTTCCAAGTTACTTTCACAGTAGCTGAATAAGCTTTCTAAAATTAAAACATCTGGCTTCACAGGGCCCCCAGTGCTTTGCACTTGCTTTTATCTGCAAATTGTAACTAATTACTCACAACCTTGAGCCAACCCCAGTGTCCAATATAATTGCTGAGTCTTCTTACCCCACAAAATCATGTATGGAAAATCAGCAGAAATGCTTCATGTGTTTGTCAACATGTCAATGTGCCAAAAGCTTTCAGCACATGGTGGAAAGCATTTGTTCCATCGTTCATTTATAGATTTCCACATAACTTATGAGTTTCATCATGAACCTTAATTTCAAACAGATTTGCAGAGCTATGATGGTGATAGTGTTATTTAATATAATAGAACTGGGGATCCTGGAATAAATCGGTATGATGAATGGACTCTGTGTGCAACAATGAAGGCAGACTTATGCTGCAGGACCATTAACAATGGTTCCAGATGCTACAGCAACAATAACTCATTTGGCAATGCTAGTCACCTCCACAAGTATTACCAAAATTCTTAAAATAAGTGTGCTCCCCTCGCCTGCATGGAAGCCTATAATCTGGGTGCAGCATCATCATCGGAATGGATTAAATTATTATTTAAAAAAAAAAAATCATACTGTATTACACAATCAATTAGAGATTATCAAAATAGTTTTCTTTTAATATGAAGTATGTCTATTAAATAATGAGACTGATTAAATAACTCACTTTTATTTATTGGCATTACAAATGTAATGCTTGTCTCCTTCAATATACTCCCCATTTGCACTAATACATCGCTGTAGTCTTGTTTTGCACTAGTTGAAGGCATGGAGCAAATCAATTTCTGTCCGTTGTTTGAACATATCTACCGTTTTCTTCAACTGACTCAAAATGTGCCCTTTAAGCACTGATTTAACTTTTGAGAAAAGATAAAAGTCACAAGGTGCTAAATCGGGCGAATATGGAGGATGTTCAAGTGTAGTAATGTGAATGTTGGTCACAGAAAGTGCTGTGTGAGCAGGCGCATTTTCCTGGTGAAGAATGAAACCATTTTTCCACAGTTGCGGCCGTTTCATTCTGACTCTTTCTCTCAGCTTTTTCAAAGCTTCCTTATAATAATGCTGTTAACTGTTGTGCCTTCTGGAACCTATTCTGCCACATGTTCAAGGTCACTACGTATGCAGTTATAACCGGTTCTGACTGCTTTGCTTACTAGGTGGAATCACGGTCTCGTTATTTTATATATTTTACGAGGAGTAAATGCTCATCTCAATTACAAACATTGCAAATAAATAAATAAGGACCTTCCATGTGTTTACCACATGCATGGAGGTCAGGCAGTCCACATTGGAAGAGGTAAGTGAACTCCCCTATCACTTGTTTAAGTGACTTACGCTTCCATAAGGCAGCCTTAAATCACATGTTGCGTCCATCACTGATCCATAATCTCTTAAGCCCAAACAACTGTAAAATGTAACATAAATGACAAGATCGGTCTCTGCGCTAGAGTTTAGTGATGAATAAAGTTCTTGGCAACACTATACCTTCTAAACCTCAATCCGTTAGAATGTTCGCAAGATTCTTTGAATTTAGCTGATTGTTCTTTCTTTGATAAACTTCTTTCTTTTTCGTTCCTCAGTTTGGTCCTTCCTCTCAGATTCTCATCCCAGGAAAAAAAAGGAAAAACACCTTGTGCAATACTGCTTCAACTCAGGTACATCCCATTCCCAGATAGATGTCTACTCACATTCTGTGTGTCTTGTTTGGTAGGCACGTAATGAATCCTCTTTCCTTTCCTGTAATGCTGACCTGGATCAGTTCCCTCTGATGCTATTTTCCCCGTCCTGACGCTTCAATTCCTCAGAACCGCATGCAACACAAAGAAAAAAGGATCCTCATGCAACCCACCTTCCAGGTAAGTACAACCTTAATGAGTCCTACTTACACTCTCACCGTCTTGTGTCAAGGCTTCACAGTTTAAACTTTTCCTCCTGCCCTGCAAACTTCCGACCGTGGGATCCCCCTACAGGGAGCACAGTGGCTCAGCAAGTAGCACTTGAGCCTCACAGCACTGATGCTGTGAGTTCAATTCCCACACTAGGCCTTATCTGTGTGAAGTTTGTATGTTCTCACCATGGAGATGATTCAGTGTTTGGGAGTAAGAGTTAAAAGGTGCAAGTGTACAGCTTGGCTAAAACCATTTTTAAAGGTTTGAGCCCTAGAGTGAAAACTACCCGCCATCCCTTACCGAGGTAACCTAATTTCCCCTTCCTCCCCGAAAATGCGTTCCGAAGGGGGCCCCCTTTTTGTATGTATAACGCGCCGGGAGTGTGAGGAGTGTTCTATAGTGGTTTCCATGAAACTATGGCCTCAAGTCCTGCCCCGCTGCCTGGCAACACTTGTTTACTAGTGTGTTGCTAGGCACAGGGAGGGACTTGATGATGCAAATTACGTCATCTAGTCCCACCCCCATCCCCATGAAACCCTTAAAGATAGCAAAGAGGCGGGGCTTAATGACGCAATTTGTATAAATCACACCGTTAAGCCCTGCCCCCTGCATGCATCTATGACATTCCCCTGGGATCTCCCAGAGGGAAGCTTTTAAAAGTCAGAAACCCTGGAATAATATTCTATACAGATAGGCCGTCTGCATTCATTTTATACTGTGATTGCTTTGAAGAGCTGAAGATAAAAGCCATGCCTCAGCACACAGAGCAGTTCTTGGTAAATTGGTGTTATGTTGTATACTAAATTTTTAATAAAATGTAATGTGGAGTAGTAAGATGTCTGGCCAACAACCTTGCATGATAATGAGTAACATGTTTTGGCATGCACAAATATGAACTTGGAAACAGGATTTAAGTCACATGGTATGTGTATGACATTGAACAGACTTCATACTTCAATGATGGCTATTATGAGAGAGCATTCTTCTGTTAGCCTTTCATATTAGTTGACTTGTTTACCTAAAAGTTGTTAGTACTAGATAATTATGTCATGGGTTATGACTGGAACACAAACTATATCACATATTTCATGTTGTAGCAAGGCAACAATAGATTTCAAACATTACTGTGTTTATTTGTCGCCCCATTTGGTCTATGTCCATGTCTATCACAACAAAGATAAACTTAACAACTTAGATAAGTGCAATGACTTATTATGACAAAAGCAGATTAGATTCTCCAATAACATTCCCAAATATTCCAGTTGAGATCTATAGTAAAGCCAACAGCCTTTTCTAGGGAAGACAGGCTTACTTGCCTTGAGAAATCTCTTATGGATGTCAGTGTGTGAAATGGCTGTTGACCAGATGTCCCTACTTGTCTTTCTTTTCCAAAAGCTTATTGGAGGATTTTAAAGTAAAATTCAAAATAAGAGGGTTTATTTATAATGTGGCACAATATTCTTCAGAACTGTACAATTTGGAAAATGGCATATCGTTGTATACAAAACATAGAGATCCAACAAGCACAGAACACACATCAGCAAAAGAAACATAAAAATAAATATAGCTCATACAATGTGTAGAGGCTTGACTTAAGGGTGTACAGATGAATGAGGAAGGAGTGGACAAGAAGATAAAATCAGACAGTGCCCTGCTCATAAAAGCTAACAAATTATTGTGGAGAGGGATGGCTGAGACAGAAGGCATGGAGCATTGTGGAAGAGACACACTGGTGAATGGAACTAGGTTGGTTTTAATCAATATGTAGAGTTTTCATGAGAATTTAAGATTTTGTAGGCTGTCAGTGCTTAATTGAAATGTCTTTTAAAGGGAGGAAACAAAACTGGAGCATTGGAGGCGAGTTATCAGTGAGTTGTCAAGACTGGAAGAAGAGAGATTAGGTATATAGGATATATAGCATATGGATACAGGACCAAATATGTGGCCTGATGGGTCACAATGAGTAGTAGGGAATCAAGATTAGAGTCAAAGGGGTGCCCTTTTTTATTTTTAAACAAATATCAAGGTTTCATAGAATATGTATATATGGTGAAGTATTTAAATACCATGGGCCGTATTCACATCTAAGAAGCTTCGGCTTCTTTGGTGCGTAGATTTGCGAAATGACCTACTATTCATGCGTAGTAGGTCATTTACTCAATCTACATACCAGATAGGTACGTAAATTGCCTCCGTGCAGTCTTTAAAGACCGCACAAAGTAGTTTAGTTAGAGAGAGGCGTGCTAATGCCGCCTCGGGTAGGGTTTAGCTAGAAGTGGGAGGGGGGGGTAAATCTAGATCAACCAGGGAGGGTGGGGGGAGGCATTGTCCGTGTGTAGTTTTCTTCTTAAGATAAGGTAGCCTATGGCACTTTTAAGTGCCAAGGTACCTAAAAACAGGGCGTGGGTATTGGGCTGCACCAGTGAGTTAGGTGCAGTTCGGTCCGCACCTAATTCACTCTTAGGTGTGAATACGGCCATATGAACTCCTGATTTCCTGAGTTAAACCTTTCTCAAAAACAGGGAATATTCTGCCAAACATGATGGGAAATTGCATGGTGGGCTCACCTACTGGGGAAAGTTAAATAGGGCTTCAGTTGTTTAGTTACCAATTAGCAGCTACCGGCTTCCTGCAGAGATCAAACATTTGAGCTGATGTCACCCATTTAATCTCCTACAAAAAGAATGTATGACTCATCCTGTGAATTGAATGGGTGATGTTAGCTCCATTGTCTGATATCTGCAGGAAGCCAGCAGCTGCTAAATGATAAATAAGCAAAGTTTTAATGATTTACTAATGTTCTGCAGTCTAGCATCACATGTCATGTCTGAGAAAGCTTTATCTGAGAATAGCTGTATTAGAGTTTTGAGCAATCTCTTGGGGAAAACATAGAAACAAAGAAAATGATGGCAGATAAGAGCCACATGGCCCATCCAGTCTGCCCAGTTGTTTAATTAAAACTATACTGACCCTAGACCCTATTTACCTTCAATTTACTTTAAGATTTAGGATATTCTTATATTTATCCCAAGCATGTTTAAACTGTTCTACTGTGTTAGCCTCCACCACCTCAGATGGGAGACTATTCCACTTATCTATCACCCTTTCAGTGAAGTAATTTTTCCGCACATTTTCTCTGAATCTACCACCCTCCAGTTTATATTCATGCCCTCGTGTTCTATTACATCTCTTGCTTTAAAAAACCTCCTCTAGTTGGTCACCCTTGATATATTTGAAAGCTGCTATCATGTCCCCCTCCCCCTCCTCTGCTCCAAGCTATACATGTTTAGTTCCAGTAAAACTGGATGCAAGCATGCACCTGAACAAATCATGTTGTAGTATAGGGGTGCTAATCATTTTTTATTTATTTGGAAAATATACAGTATATGCTTATTATACACAACTACTGAACAGTTTTATTTAAAGCTCAGTAAGGAAGCTTTACCTCTCAACTCTGTTAAAATGTATAGGCTGACAGCTGTACAATGTTCATCATTTCTACCACAACCACCTCTATTTTAATAGGGAAATTAATCTGCATCTTCCTGTGACTGCTATTCCCACTGCATCATGCACACAATGGTTTCTAAAGCATGACTAGACAGCATCTGGCTGGTAATTGGAGCATGGTTGCATTGAAGTTGCTGTATTTTGCTTGAAGTTTACCTTTATTACACTTTATTACACTGGAGACTTTCACATTAAAGGAACAATGTAACTTGTCCTCTCTCATATACAGTGAAATAATATGATAAAAGCATTGTGAACCATATTCAGCATAAGGGACATATTCCAATAACTAGCATCAAGGCCGGCGCGACCCGCTCTGCGAGGGGATGTGGTGCATCCCGGCGCCATGCTGGATTGGCGCCGGACATCCCCCCACTCCCCACTATACAGATTGGCAGCGTTCATACAGTTCATGCATGAACGCTGCCAATCTGTATAGCGGGGGCGCTTGCCGACCAGCAGCTGTGCCGACGGGGACATTCTGAATATAGGCGCCGAGAGAAAAAGAGGCTACTGCATTGTCCAGTGAAGATTACCCTGTGAATATACACAGACTTTACACAGACGAGACACCTTAGCCCGGGAATAGAACGCTACAAGCACGCGGCTATGTGTTTACCTCTTTAAAAGCCACTCTACCAGCCAGCCTCCTCACTTATTCTGATGCCAACTGTGCCTGCCGGTCAGTAGCACTGTAGTCGGGGCTTCACCAGTTATCCTAAGGACTTGACAATACCAAAGATACAAGGTAAATTTGCTCTACAATTTTTCCCAGATTGTGCCTGCTTATACTGTCCTATCGGAAGCTTATTAACAGTTATATTCACGTACCTTATTATATCTGCCATCTGCAGTACGGCAATATTGAACTGTAATCTCTGAATAGACTCCACATTACCCTCTCGAGAGGATCCTTTTTTGATTAAACTGCCTCCAGTTCTGATAGCTATATCCACCTCTAACTTGTCAGCAATTTGCGGAGTAAAAACGACACAAAGTTTCTTTCAATTATAATTTGAACCTGGCTGCCTGATCAACAGCCTAGGTTTACTCACTATTTACCATCTGGTACTGTGCAGATTTGTCATTTTTCTAATATGTTTATAATTGTTTTTATACCTGTTTATATTTTGTATTAAACATATATTTTTATGTAATACCGTTAGTCAGACTCTAGGGCTTCCATTATCCCAATTTCTATTTTATTTTTGGGGTTCCCATTTCCCCTCTAGGAAAGCTGCTCAGAGTTTCCCTTCAGTAAACCTTATGCCAATTAGTGCACACTGCAGTCTGCGAAGCGCTCCTATTATTTTTATCTTGTTACTTTCCGTGGGACTTTTTTGTGAGCAGCTGTGCGACTAACAGTGTGCACCACAAGCAGTAGTGAACGGTGTATCCCAAGGTACATTACCTGGGAATTTTGAAATTTTGCTTTGTAGTTAGTTTTGTTAAATTCTTCTAACATGTCTGTCCTAGATAGCTCAGAGGACAGACTACGTAGAAGAAACAATTTTTTACATGAATCAAATAGGCTCGATCAGAATAAAAATAATAACAAAAATACATCTGTAAATAATAAGAAACCACCTTTCAATATGAAAGAGGGTTTCTCTAAATTAGAGGAACTAGTCAAAGACGAAACTCGCCATTGGTGGGACCATACCACTCTACAGAGCTATCTGGATAATAAAATTATTCCAAGAGGGCTACGTCTAATAAAAACATCATCTTTTCACCAGGATTTGGACTTTAGGAGGAAGTGGGAAGATCTTCTTGACGCTTGCTCCTTCAGTCTAATGAGGTTGGTGATTGATGAAAGGAAAAGAAAAGTAGAACTGGTAAGAAAGGAGATTATGAAAATCCAAGAATTACTGAGACCATTTAGCACCCACCCCATATTCAAAGAGAATGAAAGTATCTTTAACAAAAGAATAGAGAACTATGAGAGGTCTCTGCTGGGGGTAAAAAGAGATAAAATGGAAAGGGATAAACTTGATTATACCTCCAATAAAGTCAGGACCTACAACCGTAGGTTCTCCACAAACAAAAAAGATAATTTTAATAAATTTAATAATCTCCATAAAGCCAGAACAGCTAAGGCCTCAGGACCACCTCGGGGAGCTGTGGAAAAAGATAGCTCAAATCAGAGGACCTCTAGGAGGCCTCAGACAAACACAATGGATAGTATCTGCACTAACTCTAACATCTTAAGTATGACACATATTAAGACCAAATCTATTCAACAGCCCAAAATATCAGATGGACCAATATTGGAACCATCCGATTTAGAACAGCCAGAGGAATCCGGGAAATTGTCCTTTGCTGGCCTGCCAGTACATAGAATGGAGGAAAATCTAGCCCTTTCATCTTCTTTTTTAGGCCTTCCGATTTCCCTTCCTCCCCCTCCCCTGCTTCCCCTTTCCAATCGATTTCGCCTACTGCAGTTCGACTCCCCCAAAAGAGGTCGAGAGGCAGAGGAAGGGGATGCAGGGGAGGAGCAGGAAGGGAAAAAACTCAGAAACACCAGCACCCCCTAGATACTGATAATATTTATAACTTATCAAGTAAAATCCTGAGCCCACAAGAACTGGCGTTACTCAGTAGAGGACTTAAATTTGCACCAGCTGTCAAACCAAATCTCTTTTCATTGTTTGTTGATTTGAATAAATTTACTAGGTCCCTATGCAGAAAAAAGTTCTTCCATATGAAACATAATAGTAATAGAAAAACTAATATTCTGGATCCAACTTCTAATTCTGATAGTAATATGTTTAAAGATCACTTTAACCATGAGGATCTTGCAGCATTGGGGAACTTGATTGCACTGCAAGAAGAGGGACCTTTAAATTTTGAATCACCAACAGATAAGGTTATTTCCCTACCAAAAAATAAATCGGATTTTTACCCCCTTCAATGCAAAAGGGACTTCATAGAAACATTTTATCAAGCCACCCTTAATGACTTTAGAACCCTCTGCCGCAAAACAGATGACACCCCAGTGAAAGATAATCTCAACAAGGGGGAAAGATTGGCTATTAACAAACTAATGAAGGATGATCAGATAATAATCAAGCCAGCAGATAAGGGGGGTTCTATCGTCATTTTGAATCTCTCTTATTATGTCAAAGAAGCCGAAAGGCAACTAACTGACACAAAATTCTATGAGGTCCTTAAAAGTAATCCCACCTCCCATTATCAGGTGGACTACGAACGATTCATTAAAGGGGCCAAAGATACGAACATTATTTCAAAAGAGACGTGGAATTTCCTGTGCAGCAGATTCCCCACCATCCCCACATTTTATTACCTTCCCAAGATTCACAAATCCCTCACTTCACCTCCAGGGCGCCCCATCATATCTGGTGTTGGGTCACTTACAGCAGCACTTTCACACTATATCGATTGTCATTTACAACCACTTGTAACACCCTTGAAATCTTATATTAAGGATACAAGAGCCTTCCTCCAGAATATTTCTAACATTAGGTGGAGGAAAGGCTATCGATTACTCACATGTGATGTAGAAGGGCTATATACAAACATTCCCCATGATTTAGGCACTTCAGCAATAGCACATCACCTAAAGACTAGATCCACTCACTCCCCTGCACTACAGCAGTTTATTTTGGACGGTATCACATTTATTTTACAGCACAATTATTTTTTGTTTGGAGGTCGTTTCTATCGGCAACGCCTTGGCACGGCGATGGGGACCAGGTTCGCTCCAAGTTATGCTAACCTGTATATGGGCCTCCTTGAACAACAACTAATTTGGGAGAGCCCATTTGGAGCGAACCTGGTCTATTTCGGCCGCTATATTGACGACCTCTTCTTCATTTGGGATGGGGATGTTGCATCAATTGACACATTTCTTTTACACCTGAATAATAATAAATTTAATCTTCGGTTCACTCACCAACACAGCGAGGAGCACATTAATTTTCTAGATATTGCAGTTCGGGTGGAGGGGGATCTGCTGCACACAAGTACTTTTCACAAGCAAGTTGATAAAAACCACTTTCTACAGTATCAAAGTTGCCACAAACGCAGCTGGCTCAAAGGGGTCCCAAGAAGCCAGTTCGTCCGTTTAAGACGGAATTGCTCCGATTTGGAGACATTCCACAGTCAGAGTGAGACCCTAAAGAACAACTTTTTGTCTCAAGGGTACCCACTCGAGATAGTTAATCAAGCCCTTGAATCTGCAATTTCAAAAAACAGAATTGACCTGCTGGCTGAAAAACAGGGACAAACTACTCACGACACTCAACTCTCAGAGAATCTGCTTTTCATTACGCAGTTCAACTCTAATTCAGAACAAATTCGTAGAATAGTTCAGAAGAATGCAAGGGTTCTGAAGTTAGACTGCCATCTTGGCCCTCTCATGGACAAACCACCGAGGGTCATCTTCAAAAAGGCCAAAAACCTTAAAGACTCATTAGTCCGTAGCCACTTGAAAATTGATTCTAAAACTAACTCGATTCCATCTTGGATCCCAGAGAAACCAAAAGGTTTTTACATCTGTGGACAACCCAGATGTGGAATGTGTAAATTTGGCAAGAAGTCTGATATTTTTAGCAATATGACCGGCGAGGAATCCTTTAAAATTACTAATTTTATCAATTGTAGAAGCTGCTTCGTGGTCTATCAGATTAGCTGCAGATGTGGCCTGCAGTATATCGGAAGGACCACGAGGCAGCTTCAATTGAGGTTTTCTGAGCATAGACGCAATGTTCAGAAAAACTATAGACTACATTCTCTCTCGAGACATATGAACGATCAACACAATGGCGATATTCAATTCATGAATATAAAAGGAATAGAGATCATCAATCATACTCAGAGAGGAGGTGACCAATATGCCCGTCTGTGCCAACGCGAAGCATATTGGATTTTTAGATTGGGCACCCTCTCACCAGCAGGACTCAATGAGTCAATTGAGCTAAATCACTTCTGACTGGGCATCTTTACCCACCGGAACAATAATGAGCTTGGAATAATAATGATTATTGTCCAGTTTATTGTAATAACACCACCTTGGTAAATTAGATATGCCGATTAGTTTGCTTTTAAAATAGTGGTTGTTCTCTATCCCATGTGGCGAAGTCCACAATGATCCATTATATGTAATATTTGCAACCCCTTGACTGTATGAGCCTATAAAGATTTTCTTTATTTTCAATACCATTTTTGTGCTTTACATTCTGTAATTTCATGATGTACGATGTATGTTAGCATCTCTATTATGAGTTTTTAATTTGTATTGTATGTTTCCTATGTTTCTATGATCCTGACCGTCATGTGTCATATGATAGATACACCGTTCACTAATTAAATGTACAACTGCTGTTGGGCATACACAGCACTTGTAGGGTTAAGGCAGGATATTGCCTAATTAACGGGAGCTATAAATTCTGCCTCCCCTACTATTAGGTATACCCCTCCTCCTGATGAAACTGCGGTGATCGCAGAGAAACGCGTTGAGGTTACCCCCCCTCTTTTTTCTGCACAGACCTTTTTTAAAGACCTTTTTTTGTGTGTTGTGAGTGGATTCAATATGCTATCCAACAAAGACATGGATTACGAGCTCTAAGACAGCAGGCAATACTTTATATCTACGGGACGTTGCTCCCATACGATCCCTTTGTTTACCACCATCAGACCATTCACTCCCCCCATCGACGCCGACTGAGCTTGCCGGCCAGTGGCTACGACGGCGGGGACGCCCTAGTCAAGGGCACTGCATAGGAGAGACTGTGTTCAGACCCACTACGCTACCCGGCAAGGACTCCTTCTATTATTTTAAAGCGAGGAAGCTACATTGTTTATCTACGGAACGCTGTTTCCACGTGGCCCTTTTACATATTCCTATAAACCCGCCCACTCCCTGTATCGGCACCGACTGCGCTTGCCGACCAGCAGCTGTGCCGACGGGGACATTCTGAATATAGGCGCCGAGAGAAAAAGAGGCTACTGCATTGTCCAGTGAAGATTACCCTGTGAATATACACAGACTTTACACAGACGAGACACCTTAGCCCGGGAATAGAACGCTACAAGCACGCGGCTATGTGTTTACCTCTTTAAAAGCCACTCTACCAGCCAGCCTCCTCACTTATTCTGATGCCAACTGTGCCTGCCGGTCAGTAGCACTGTAGTCGGGGCTTCACCAGTTATCCTAAGGACTTGACAATACCAAAGATACAAGGTAAATTTGCTCTACAATTTTTCCCAGATTGTGCCTGCTTATACTGTCCTATCGGAAGCTTATTAACAGTTATATTCACGTACCTTATTATATCTGCCATCTGCAGTACGGCAATATTGAACTGTAATCTCTGAATAGACTCCACATTACCCTCTCGAGAGGATCCTTTTTTGATTAAACTGCCTCCAGTTCTGATAGCTATATCCACCTCTAACTAAATAAAATTATATAAATATTAAGATAAGCCAAATCCCAGAGGATAAATAAATGTAATATAACCAAATCTCAAATAGGAATTTACTAAATATATGAATACGTGATACATTGCTTACATTAAAAATTAAAACGACCAAGTTCCCGGCTGGAGAGACAAAAACTTATTCCAACAGAGAGCATTTCCAAAACAGTCCCAGCTGCACACTGAAGGACATCCAAGCAGCAGATGGTGTAATGTTCCTGATAAGTAAAAGCTCCTGATAGGAGAGGAGAGAGCTCAACCACCAGTCAGAGGTCCCAGGATCCTTGACATGTTTCAGGGTGAGCCCTTTTTCAAAACTTTGTGCTGGTACATACAATACTATTTGAGATTTGGTCTTTTTACATTTATCTATCCTATGGATTTGACTTATCTTAATATTTATATCATTTTATTTAAATTCTCTAATTTAATTTTTTTTGGACACTCTCAGGTAACGGTCTGTGGCAGGTTTTAGCGCTTTTTAGTGGTTTTTATTTATCTTTTTTACATCTTTTTTTTTGCACGCAGTCAGCTAAACAACGTTTCCACTATTAAATAATAAAGAAGGCTAATTAGAAACCATGCTAGTTAGCAACCATGTTAACCATATTGCGTGCTATTTGATGTTCCTCAGGTAAAAGGAAATGTGCAGGATTCACAGGATAGGTGGACTTCCGTGTTACTAACTTAATATGCTTGCGTGCAGCATGTGGAAAATACATTACCATTGTGTGGGAGTGTGTTAACCGTTATTGGTCTGGATCTAGCTTGCGTAAAGTGGTAGCACAAAAGTTGCGTGCAACAGGAGTCAGGTCCATTGAGTGCTTTTTTTTAAACTGCTCTACCTGTATACTTCTTATCGGTATTTTAGAACAGTTTACTGGATCATTGTGTCCATGAAGATGAAATTGCACTGTTACCCCGTTTAATATTATTGGTACATATTATCCGGTGGCAGACACTGCTGCGAAAATGCTATTTACAAATTAGAGACACCTCAATTTCGACTGTCTCTGTTTCAAAATTAGCTCTATTTTGAAAAAATGTTTATGAATGGTTAAGTACCTACCAATTCATTCCTTCAGAAACGCCACTGCAGACCTGTCGCACTGTCTGGACAGGTGAGTAGGAACCTATGGGAAGTTTTAGGGTTAGGCTGCGGGGAGGGGAGTCTTATGGTTAGGCTGCGGGGAAGGGGAGTCTTCGGGTCAGGCTACAGGGAGATTAGGGTTAGAGTAATGTAAGGGGAGGGTTAGGGTGAAAGTAAGAATTAGGAGAATGCATACTTTTGCTGCTGCTTCTTCATCCTGGGAATCATCGATTGCTTCTCCTCAGCAAAGCAATTGATTTCCCCATCACTTCTCTGTGGAGTGGTAGAAAATGTTCCAGGCGGTGACCCAAACCCATATTTATCATATTCTCTCTATAATAGACAGTATCATTAGTGCTCATATAGAGATTCCCATTGCCTATTGCTAAGGAGAATACTTTGCTTTTGCTTAATTTATACAGATTCTGACCAGCTCTACTTTTAAACAATTATTTCGACGTGCTAGGAAACATCACCTGTCATCCTTGATAGGCACCGGACATCCCCCCGCACCATGCTATACAGATTGGCAGCATTTATACAGTCGGATGGGATGTCCGGCGCCTATCCAGCATGGTGCCGGGTATCCCCCTGCTCCCCGCTCTACAGATTGGCAGCGTTCATACAGGCGTTTCTTGTTGAGCTGCTGCAGCAGCTCATACAGGAACTTCCTGTATGCAGAAAGAGCGCCGTGGAGGAGGAAGGAAAGAGGTAAGTAAAAAGGGGAGAGGCTGAAGGCACATTATAGGGAATACTGAGGGGGACTGGAGGCATATTATGGGGAATACTGGGGGGCTGCAGAGACATGATGGGGATATTGAGGGGCTGCAGAGACATGATGGGGCAATTGTGGGGCTGCAGAGACATGATGGGTCTTAAAGACCGCGTATACGCAATCTACGTTGCAAGAAGTAACGTAGATTACGTTACAGAATTGCTGCGCATGCGCAGTAAAACATATCGGCCCAATGCGGCCGGAGCTCTGCATACGGCCCATGATGAGGATAGTGAGGGGCTGCAGAGGCATGATGGGAATATTAGTAGAGATTGGATGAATATATACACTGTACACACACACAAACTGGATAACTAAGGGGTAGATCCAGAACTACGTCCGTCTTCCATAGACGGACGTAATTCAATGAACAATAACTACTGTGCATGCGTAGTAGCTATTGCACGTAATCTGCGTATCGTTCGCAGATGCGCAGTAGCTATTGTTCATTGAATTACGTCCGTCTATGGAAGACGGACGTAGTTCTGGATCCGGCCCTAAGTGCTTACAATGCTGTGCTTCTATTGTATTATGGTTGCAAATGTTTTCTGTTTTGTGACTGCATTGCATTGCATTTTGTGATTGTTTTTTTTAACTGCATTGAGGTTACAAGAAGTTGAATTTATTGTACAGTGGTCGGAAGGATGCAGTCTGTATTGTAAGGTGACCTGTATGGTATAGCGATCACTGGGATAATGTCTGTAAGGTATGTGCCCCTAAGATATATGGTCTGTATTGTGTTGCAGTGTTTAGGATGAAATGGGAGTTGTATAGTGGAGACTAGGATGCTGCCTGTATTGTATAGTAGCGGCTATGATTTTCTTTTTATTGTGGTTACAAGATTGTGTTTTATGATGCTTACATGGATACTATACTCTAGTAACTATAATGATAAATTGTTAAACAGGTGGGCACAAATAAAGTTTGCAGGGAGGCGCCGAACACCCTAGCACCGACCCTGACTAGCATTTAAAAACTCCCACATTTTATGGCTGAGCACGTGTCTGAGCCACCAGAGCTGCTCCTAGAGGGTTTGAACTGGGGCACCCTCCCCTGACCCTGTGTCCTGGGGACCTCCCCCATCAGCTTCACCTTCAGAGCTGCGGACACCTGTTACACTATATTAGTACCGTGCTGCGACTCTGTGAATACTGCCAGGCAGTAATTGTAAAAGTAAAAGTGAAGCTGGTGGGTCTATAGTCATAAGTTCACTAAGTAAAGGGAAGTGACCTCCCCTTACCAGTACTGAAGGCTGGATGCAGTACTGGAGTACAAGTACAACCGAATTGTAACTCTCTACCTGGTCCTATATACCTTATCTAATGATATTAAAGAGTATGCACGCTATGGAGTGCATTAATTAAACCAGCTTTTGAATATGGATAAAATACAAGAAAATGATGATTGTTGTCCCCTACTTTAAGATTTACTCACATACAATGGGAATAGCAAAGTCTATATATAGAAAAAGATGTCACATCAAGCTGCACCTACACCAAATCAGGCTGGACCTACACCCAGAAGACCCTGGGGGGGTCACTGTGTATAAAACTCACTGTTATACAGAATGCATAACACGAGAAGATGCAGTGATGTATTGTTGAGATGTGCTGGGGTATTCCGGAGCCAGGGCCGTAACTGGTGGCGTGCCATAAGGGCAGTCGCCCAGCCTGCAAATCCTAATGGGTCGCCAGAAAGTTAATATTTAAGATCTAATTGGTTTGGAATTCAGGGTCAGGTTTTCTTTTTTGCTTCTGGCACTTAAACTTCTATCCAAAGGCTTTGTCAGGAGCCCCACCTCTCCCCAGCCTACGTGGCTGCTAATCAGGGGTCTGATTCAGAGATCCGTTTACACGGCGAGTCCCGTGCGTATTTTTTAGGACGGACGAACCTGTGAATCGCACATGGATACATACGTGCGGATATGCAACGCAAAAATACGCACAGAAGAATTTAAATAAAATTGGGTGGGTGGGGCATTTAAATTAAGGAAAGTGGGCGCAATGATGATGATACGCACCTCTGGTGCACATGGAAAGTTACAGGTGGTCTATGGAGGCGGAAGTCAGTGTCATGGATGTGAGGGGGTTTGGTCTGCACCGTGAGTGCGTATAATTGCGGCCCGATCTGGAAACGGATCGCTGAGTACAGCCCCAGGTGAGGGGATGCGTCTTTTTCTGATACTATTTTATATTTGACCCAAAAAAAGTGTGAAGCGCCTTATATTAAATATTGTACAATTATTAAATAATAGATATTAAAAAGTTCCCACCATACATTGTCTAATCAGTTTTACATTAAACATTCAGAATATAATGACCTTCCTACAGAACACGTTGCTTAGTAATTCCAGTAATTTGCAGTACACAGTCATAAACAATGCAGACAGCCATTCAATCTCTCATTTTTAATACAAATGATTTTCTGGATTATTCTTTCTTTTAAAGTGCCTGAATGTGCAAATGTGATGTGCTTTTAAATTGCCCGTTGCATACAATGTACTGTAATTTTTCTGATAAATGACATCATTTGGAAAATATATATTCAGAATCGAAGAAAATGTTTTCTCTGCGCTACATTTACCGGTTCCACTTTTCTGAAGCGTAAAGCTAGGATGCAAAGATGAAATGTCATTATGTCACATTCACTGGGGACTCCACTCACAAACTCTTCAGTACATTTAAATTTGATCTTATTTATGCAAAGTTTATAATTACTTCAACTACAATGGAGAAGGATTTGGGAGTGCTGATGGGCAATAGACTTAGCAGCAGTACTTAAAGTCAAGCAGCAGCTGCACGTATTAGCATGCATGAAAAGGAGCATAGATGCAAAGAAAGACAGCGTAATTTTCCCACTGTATAAATCAATGGTAAGGCTTCATCTTGAATACGGAGGTTCAGTTCTGGGCTCCACACCAGAAAAAAAGATATTTTGAAACTACAAACTCATAAAGGGTAAGGAGTCATAAGCTATGAGGAAAGGCTAGCCAGTTTAGGCATGTTTACTTCAGACCCTCCAACATGACTCATTCCATTAGGTACAATTTAATCCACTCCTGAGCTTCCTACTGTCGCACTCACCAGGTGCAATGACTTAAACTATTTGGCTTTAAACATAGCTGGTTACCATAGTAACTGACATTTGGAAACTGAGAAGCAGACTATTTTGTACCTAATGGAATGGGTCATGTTGGAGGGTATGTTACTTTAGAAAAGAGGTGTCTAAGAGGAGATTACTTTACAAATACATTATGGGTCAATACAGAGAACATTCTTGGGAACTATTTACGCCAAGGACTGTACACGGGACACACGGTCACCCAATAAGGTGAGGAGAGGGTAATCAAGATATGAAATTCATTGCCAGAAAAGGCTGTGATAGATTCAATTGAAATATTTAAAAAAGGGTAAGACAATTTATTTATTTTTCAACGAAACATACACTGTCTTACAATAAATCATTTGCATGAAGTTGAGTGTCACATCCGCAATGATGAAGTACTTACAAAACTGGTAATCACATTAAACAATACAAATAGCCTAATAAAACTTCCATATATGACAAAACAGTCCAAACACCCAAGCAAAAACGTATTAGTCCAGATGTATAGGTGGGTCGTTTGCTGCTTCTCGGAGGAGATACCAACTGGTAGAATAAAAACTACTATGCAGCTGACGTTTCAGTTCAATTGATAAATGATCAATATATGATTCCCAGGTGTAAAAAAAAAAAAAAAATCGCTCCACTAAACTCTCCCTAGTCAACATCGCTTCAAGGCAATCCATACGGAAGATATGAAATAATTTCAGCAGAAAAAGAGGGTGAGCAAGAGGCTGTAACCACTGATGCAATATTGTTTTGTGTGCAGCTGCACTCACAGCTAAAAGAAGTTTTCTTCCCCCATACATATTTTTTGGCCATCTGGGAGCATACACAAAATGGCTCATTCTGGCGTAAATGGGACGTAATTCAATAGTTTGTTTACCATATATCTGTGGACATTCAACCAAAATCCCCTTATAATGGGACAACTCCAAAAACAGAGACAATTTTTTTTAACGTTTTTTTTTATTTGTTATTATAAACACACATATAACAAAACTAAAAACAAAACAAAACCATATAATAGAAATAATAATAATAATAATAATAATAATAATAGACCATGAGAAGGTGCCAACCAGAGGCATTCAGATATATATTATTAGAGGCAGGGTTTGTATATAATAGAAATAATAATAATAATAATAATAATAATAGACCATGAGAAGGTGCCAACCAGAGGCATTCAGATATATATTATTAGAGGCAGGGTTTGTTTGTGAGCTTGACAGAGTACACTTAAAGAAAACATAATTACAACCATGAAACAGTGAATTTATTTTTACATACACCCCTTATAAACAGTAATAACTTTGCCTGAGAAAATCTGCAGGTGAAGGGCCTCGGCATAGTTGATAGTCTAGCTAGCTGGAATACCTTGCCAATCGATTGCAGTCTCCAGTCCGATTGCCCGCTTTGCGAAATAGAGACAGCCGAAAATTACTTTTCGGCTGTCTCTATTTCGAATAGGGGGCCATTTTAGAATTTTTTTTTATGAATGGGTGAATGTGCCGATCAGACCCACCGGATGACAGCTACGGAGAGGTGAGTAACCTCTCCAGGGCATTTTAGTATTGGGGGGTTAAGGGTTAGGCGCTTAGAAACAGAGGGTTAGGGTTAGGACTATGGAAGGGGAGGGTTAGGGTCAGGCTGCGGAGAGGGGGTTTTTAGGGTTAGGCTATAGAGAAGCGAGTATTAGGGTCAGGTTAGGGAGAAGGGAGGGTTAGGGTCAAGCTACGGGGAAGGGAAGGTTAGGGTAATGGTAGGGGAGGGTTATGGTTAGAATTATGGGAAGGGTTGGGGTTAATTTAACCACTCACCTTTCGGAGTATTGTGTTCGGTGCTCCGAGGATTGATTGCTATGCCTCTTCGAGGCATAAGCAATCGATATCCCAGCCAGTTAAAAAAAAATCGAAATAGGCCTGTTCTTTGCGGGGACCCACACCCCTTGACAATACAGCATGAATAGTCTCTGATTCATACCAATGTGTCCAAATTCTATCATATTTAGGGCGGGTATTTCTGCTATCCGATATGAATCGTTCATGTGCTAATGTTTTACAGCAAATAAACAAATGGCTGAAATGGGCCCAGTATATGATCCTGCCAGCAAGCACTGTAAAGGCAAATTATCCCTCCCACACTGTTCCACCAAGTCCCAATGCAAGTGCCCATATGAAGAATCTACAACCCAGTCTCTTAGCAGTGCCAACTGAGTCACCCAATAGTATAGCTGCAAATTTGGCAAGACCACACCCCCAGTGCCTCTTGTCTGACATAAAGTACTGTATCTAAGACATGTTCTTTTACCTGCTCAAACCAAGGAAATCAGATATGCATGCTATTTGATGAAGAATGTGTCAGGAACATAAATAGGGGAGTTAGCAAGAATATATATAGAAATTTTGGTTGAACAGTCATTTTTATCAAGTGCACCCTCCTTATAAACGGAGAGAGGGAGCTTTTCCAGAGAGAGATTTTAGTTTTGAGATACTTTAACTGTGGATTTAGATTGAGACGCAAAAAGTCTGACGTCTTGTTGGTGACCCAGTTCCCAAAATATTTAATCTGAGAGGTGAAAAGATGAAAAGGGGAAAACATCCCCCGGCCCTCACGATGGGAGAACATGCAACTTATTCCAGTTGATATGTAACCCAGAAAACATATTCCTCCACAACTTGCAATAGCGCAGCAACTGGTTTGTTGGGATCCGCAAGGAACAAAAGCATGTCATCAGCATATTTATATATACTGTATTTATAAATCAGCATAGTTTGTCCATTCTCTCAGCCACCTTCAACCCCTGTTTGCTGGGACTATCTCGTATACGACATGCCATAGGCTTTATAGCAATTGCAAACAATACTGCCAAGAGGGGACAACCCTGCCTTGTACCTCTCGCCAACTTAAATGCATCATATGTTGTACACGTTTACAAGATCTCTAGCCACTGGAACTGAATATAGCAATTTTAACCAAGTAGTAAATATGGGTCCAAATCCCATCTGTTTCATCACAGCCCATAAATACACTCATTCAACAGAATCAAATGCTTTGGCTGCAACCAGCGTGACAACCACGGGTTGGACACACAAACTGTGATACAACTGTAAAAGTGAAAACAGACATCTCATATTAATATGAATGGATTTTAGTGGCATCGATCCAGTTTAAATCAGGGTGTATGACCTCTTCTATGACCTTGTGTAGCCTAACCGCCAGGACCTTCGCCTAAATTTTAACATCAGTTTTGAGGAGCGAGATGGGGCGGTAAAAGTCGGGAGACAAGGGATCCTTCCCAGGTTTAGGTAAGGCTACTTACTATAAGAGCCTCTGACATTGATTGTGGTAATATGGTTCCTTCTAGTAAATCATTAAAGAACTTCAATAAGTAAGGAGTAAAGAATGTGTCATGTTTTTTATACGATTCTATTGGCAGGCCGTCCACACCTGGGCCTATTAGGAAATCAGGATATAGCCTCATCTAGTTCTTCTCTAGTTCTTCAGGGTTGCATCTAAGGTCTCTCTACTGTCCACTGTAAGCCTGGGAAGAATTACTCCTCTCAAATACTGCTCTAAATCTTGCGTAGTACAAGTGACTTGTTGAGCACATACTTTAGAAAAGTGAGCTGCAAATGTCTCTGCTATCGCAGGCACGTCATGTTGTTGCTTGCCATACTCATTATTAATAGTTGAACACACGCTGACTCTATCTCCCCCTCGCCAGGAAACTGCCACTCCTGTCTACAACAGCAAACTGAGCATGAGTGCAAAAACGTAAACTACGCTATAATCTAATATATGGTCTGACCATTCCCTTCTAGCAGCAACCCAGGCCAGTTTATCACTATCCAGCCCTGAATTATGTAGGGCCGTATCCACAGATCCGTTTTCACGTGAAGTTGTGTGCGAATTTTTAGGTAAGTTTTAACTGCGCATGCGTAGTAACTTTATTTACGGAAGTTACGTAGAATAGACGCATGTAAGTTCTTTAGGCACGGACATGTGAATCCCACTTGGGGACATACATACAGAGGGGCGGGGTTGAAATAGGTACCTGAAAAATTACGTGAAAG
>WWET01001119.1:205789-228028 GCA_011038615.1 Limnodynastes dumerilii | reverse complement strand
GGGGGGGGGGCGTGTGACGCATTAAAATGAGTCTTTGAGTACGGTATACATATACGCATGTAAGTACATATGTAAAGTTAGAGATGCAGGTGTAAGTCTACGATAGCACGTCTGTGAGAGGGGAGTGTCATGGGTGTTGGCTTGCTATGTGCGTGTGTATAATTGCGTACTTTTAAAAAAACGCATCTCTGAATGCGTCCCGTAGTCTCTAAGTCCACAGCTCTTTCTTCCAATTTATTCTCCTCCTGCCGTGAAAGCAGTTTGAGCACATTAATGCTGGAAATAAGAGTCCCGCAAGTAGGCCTTGAATGTATCCCATAGCACTGCTTCCATATTGTCTGCAAAATATCCCTCCCATTTGGCCACCAGATGGCATCCCAACCCCATTCTGGTAAGCCAATAAGGGTTAAATCTCCCAAATCTCTGACCCACTAGGGACATGGGACCGTATTCACAGATCAGAATGAGTTAAGTGCAGCAGTATCTGCATCTAACTTATCTGATCTGCCCCCTAACTTGCCCCTGTTTTTGGGAACCTTATGGTACTTAAGAGATCCTTTCCCCACGCCCTTCCTGGCTAATTTAAATTCATCCCCCCACCCACTCTTCTTAAAAAGGACAGAGGTTGCTGTGGCACGCCTCTTCCTTCTTAAATATCTATGTGCGGTCTTTAAAAAACTAAATGATGCGTAGATTGAGTAAATGACCTATTACACATGCATAGTAGGTAGTTTCCTAAAGGACCACACTTAAGTAGCCACAGCTTCTGAAGTGTGAATAAGGCCCATAGTACCTAATTCCAGAATAAGAGGGGAATGATCAGACACACCATGAGACTTATATGCTACCTTCTTGAAGGAAGAATAAGACATAGAAAAGCAGGAGTATTGACGAGTGTCAGGGTTGTTATCTCTCCAAGCATCCCTCAACCCCATCCCATGAATCAGGCGTGTGAAGGAGGTGATACCCATTCACCCAGAAGCCACACTCCTCGCTTGTCATCTATCAATGTGTACATCCAACACCATGTTGAAATCCTCTAAACAGGCTATAGGCGAAGAAAACAAAGTTGAAAGACAAATTTTTAGTGGAAAAGGGTATTCTGAGTTACGGACGTTAATCAATATGAAGGGAAGTAATGAATCCAGGGACTAATAGGACTGCCAATCGTGGTCAGGGGGCATTTTTTCCAGATTGAAACAGATTGGAACTTGCTTCAGCTGGATCAATTTTAATTTTAAGATGAGGATCACAGGAGATCCATAATAGGTTGAACTTGATGGTCTTGTGTCTTTTTTCAACCTCAACTATTTTATTATGTTACTATGTTACAACAAATAACTAAATACTATATTTTTGAATTTAGAAAGCTAGCGATCCCTAGATAAAACATTGCTCTGTGTTTCCTTAGGCTGATGTAAAAACCCACAGGAGTACCCAGGGAATTATAATACCACAGAATGCAAGACAAGGAAATCTGAGAACTGCTGCATTAGTCAGCAATGAGTGTTATTTGCTTTTACTTTATGCAGAGGTAGATTCTAGGTAGTTGGCCGTATTCAGAACTCCGGCCTCATTGCATATAAGGCCGGAGTTTTCCGCTATGATGTACTGCGCATGCGCAGTCTGCTGCATTAGTCAGCAATGAGTGTTATTTGCTTTTACTTTATGCAGAGGCAGATTCCAGGTAGTTGCCGTATTCAGAACTCCGGCCTCATTGCATATAAGGCCGGAGTTTTCCGCTATGATGTACTGCGCATGCGCAGTAATTCTGAAACGTAATCTACGTTGCATGTTAAGAATTAGCCTCTAAATGACATCTCCAGCCACTGTTCTTCTGAATATGTTCTTAGTTTTGCTTTGATCACAGATGATTAGTTTTGCTTTGGAGGAATCCATCTTGGATCCTGTGTCCTGTTGGGCCTTTAATATACAATAGTCTGTATGTTCAATAACTGCATCATACTGTATTACACATTGTGTACATGTATGTCAGAATTACTTTATTTCATGGTTGTCTGGGAGATCTCTGAGGGAAGAAACAAATGGCAGTATGGAAATGGGACTTGATGACACAATTTATGCAAATCAAGCCCTTAAGCCCTGCCCCCTGACTGTCAAAGCTTTAATTCGTGCTCTTACTAGGGATCAGGCAGGCTTGATGATGCAAACTGCAGATTGCTGTGCATCCTAAGTCCTGTGTGTGCAAGGAAATACAATGCCATAACAGACTCGAAGTGAAACTCCCTGCCCCGCCGCAGACAGTTAAGCTCCAATCTGTATTTCCCCAACCCCAAACCTTATGTCAATTTTCATCCAAACCTTCTCATTTCATTATCCCAATCCTAACCTTTCCTTCTCCAGAGCCTGACCCTAACCTTCCACTTATGTGATACATACCCTACCTGCAGCTTAACCCTAAGTCTCCGCTTCTCTCATTCATCCCCTCCCTGCAGCCTAACCCTAAGACTATCCTGCTAAACTACAACACCTCCTATTCTAGGCTTGATCCTCCTCTCCACAGCCTAACCCTAACACTCCCGTTCTAGACTCCATACTCCTCTCCGCAGCCTAGCCCTAAGTCTATACTTTTTTGATCCATCCCTTCCCCGCAGCCTAACCCTAAGACTACCCTTCTCTGATTCATCCCCTCCCCGTAGCCTAACCCTAAAACTACCCTTCTCTGATTCATCCCCTACCCACAGCCTAACCCTAAGACTACCCTTTTCTGATCCATCCCCTCCCCGTAGCCTAACCCTAAGACTACCCTTCTCTGATTCATCCCCTACCCACAGCCTAACCCTAAGACTACCCTTCTCTGATTCATCCCTTACCCGCAGGCAGCCTAACCCTAAGACTACCCTTCTCTGATTCCTCCCCTACCCGCAGCCTAACCCTAAGACTACCCTTCTCTGATTCCACCCCTACCCGCAGCCTAACGCTAAGACTACCCTTCTCTGATTCATCCCCTACCTGCAGGCGGCCTAACCCTAAGACTACCCAGCTAAACTACATTCCCTCCCTTGCACTATCCTGTCCGGTTGTTAGAGCATCGGGAACTTTCGGGTCCTGCAGCTGGTCTGTGGTGTAAATGGGCAGTTTACAATTAGCTGTCAGCTGTGTGTATGTCAAAAATGGCTGTTTGGTAGCGGCACATGGAAACGATTGAGTGCCCCCCTGACATGAGCTGTGGTAGGTGTCAAATCTTCTAATGTACAGTAAGCTTTGTTACGTCTACGTTCTGACCAGGGTTAAGCGTTCTCGCAAGCCCCTGATGCCAGAGTTCCTCTACAATCTGCATAGGGGCAACCCTGCGGGCCCTTCAGTTCTGAGCATGGGCAGTATCTAATCACACAGGAAGGTCACAGCAGATGGCATATGATCAGATCTAGATCAATGTCATTGTGTTTCTATGTTGTTTGCCAGATTATTATTGATCTATAGGGCTGTTAAGCATAGTAGAAGGACTAATATTAAAGTTTACAATTGAAGAAAGGGAGCATAAAAATAGTCATTAAGATCAAGTATAGAGCTGTATCAGACCTAAATAGTATCATTCAATGTCCTTGTTCTTTTTGACATAACAAAAGGTATTATCATCCCAGGGGTCTGAAGGAGATGAGGGGGACCTGGTAATGCCTTTCATTCACTACACCACCTGGGCTCTGCTGGAGAGACCAAAAATCTTTAGGTGGGGGAGACACATCACTCAGAAGCGTCCTGCATATTTTGCTGGAGACCTACGTCATTTCGTTTTATGCCTTTAGCATTGTATAGAATTGATATCTCATTTCAGTGCTTTCTAGAGTAAAACCACAACAGTAACCACATGCTTGGACCAAAACTGTGTCTAGCTTATCACTTGCTTGTCAATGATGGATCAGTCAGGGATCATAATCCTGTTAAACTGTTTTAGACAGGGATCTGCCTTTACCAGAAGAAAAATGATACTATCATACACATGGATGTGATTATCCAGATAACCCCAGATCTCCTGCTTAGCTCTGAACTCTTTGTGAACCTCTTTACTACCAGTTGTGAGAATTAGAAAACCAAATACATTTTGAGGCTATGCAGATACCTGGACTCTGGAATTACAACATATCCTCTGGTATTTTATGGTAATTACACAATTGATAGACTATTAGAGACAAAACGGAATAAAATTGTGTAACACAATTCATAGTTATTTTATTAAGTTTTGTCAGCATATTAAAATGTCAGAGAGGGTGCTGGAATTACTACTCTCCCAAAAGAAAAACAACTGCGATGCGAATAAAACAACTCACGCTCTTCATGCAAGAGGAGATGATTAAATGTCCAACAAGTCTTTTTATTATCTTTTCTCAGGTTCCATTGTTTATTTACTGCTGCTCCCTTTCTCTTCACACAGCAGCTCTGGGTCACATGAAGTGTGGGGCTGCAAGCGCTGGCATGACGCCATGACACTTTGATACGTGTTCTGCTGGGAACGGTGGCATCCAAAGGGGGATTCTAATGCTGGTAATAATTAATGAGAACTGAATTTCCCCATGTATAAGACGCACCTTTTTTAGACAAAAAATGGGTCTAAAAGTCGGGTGCGTCTTATACGGGGGATGTAACACTGAACTTACCTTTGCTGTCCCTCCGGCGGTCCCTGGGACGGTGCCCGGCACTTTCCCCAGCAGCTGTGCCTCTGGCTCTCTCCCTTGCGTCACGCACTGCACAAAGACATTGCGTGACCTAAGGTCACCACAACGTCATTGTGCAGCGCGCACCGCGGGGAGACAGCCGGAGGCAGAGTTGCGGGGGAGAGCGCCAGACACAGACGCAGGGAACGCCAGAGAGACACCAGAGTGATCCAAACAGCGGAAACGGCTTTTCAGTATCCCGAATGTGCGTTCAATTACGCCACGGGTTGCAATGTGTGCCTGATTATACCTTATTTCAGAGCGATTGGATGGCTTTTGAACAGGTGTTATCAGCCATGGTCGAGCACCATATCCCGAATCACCTTTAAAAATAAAAAGAGAAATTAAAATTACCAATTTAAGACATGTATTATTGTGTATTTAAAGTTGTATTACATTAATTTTAATATATTAATACTTACCAACCAACCATCTTATACAAGGGAGCGTGTTATACATGGGGAAATACGGTATGTTAGGTGTGTGTATATACAAAGCACATGTAGGGTATGTTAGGGTTCTGAGAATGGCACATGCTATAATATGTGGCTTTGGGAATGGCACACTATATGTAGCATTAAATGGGCCTTACCCTGACCTCTAATATAACCCACAAATAGAATAGTACAGTATGTACCATTCCCAGACCCAAAGTATACCTTACACCCTTAAATAACCAACATTTGCTTTATACAGTACGCTATTTGCTCCTTTGTGCATATTGGAAGGAGCTGCGGCACTCTGTATGGCTGTAGACAGAGGCAAACGTTCTACAGAGGCTCCATAGAGGTATTGAACTTGAAGCCAATAAGAGCATTATCCCTGGCCTGATTTCCATAACAGAGCGTATGTGAAGCAAAGCCCAGACCAGGAGAAGGGGTTATGCAGTTATTGGTAACAGGTGCACTCAGGGACAATCCGTATAGCCCCAATTTAAGAATGCACAAGAAGTTAAGTGTGACAGCTATAATGTGGTATATTGAATCCTCTTGTAACACTTTCACAAATGGTCAGACCATAGGATAGCACAGAAATGAGCACTATTCACTCAGCATAAGTTTATATACTATATAACTGACGATCATATGATAAAACTTGTTGTCAGTGAAGTCAGCACTGGGAATATCCATAAGTCCTATGGAGCAATTGCCAGCTCCCAAACCTCCACAGTGCACCACGCGTAAATATAACTGATAAATATAGAATTCCAACTACGTCCTTATGAATTTATGCAGACTGGATGTAGAATTATTAGTGCCAACCTTCCGTGCCACAGTTGAAATACCGACGTTGTTACTCCTTCAGCGAGTATAGTGATGGATCTGAGGTAAACTGTCAACAAACAGCACGTGTGGAGCGTGTCCCCAGAACAATACCTCCGTTAAAGTTGATCCACTGACTTGCATGCAGCGCCGACGTCAGCGGCTCCCCCAGTCCCAAAAAGGCTTTTTGGTGGATAACACGTGGGGACAGATCCAGAAATACAATTATCCTCCTTATATATAGAGCGTCCACAAATCACAAGGGGATATGCTGTGGTTTAAAAGAGTGGCAGCTTGCAGTTATGGACTCTTACGCGTTTCTCCAGGAACTGGTTTCATCAGAGAGTGTGTTGCCTCCTTTATATTGCACTTTCACAGGTGTACTTAAGATTCTTCATTTATGCAGCGGTATTAACACAATATATTGAATCATACAAAACACAGAAAATAAAAATTAGATAGTATATCCAGAAATAGAATATCTTGAATATCTTCTGCATCTTAATATATAGAAAATGATATGAAAGATAATAAAATAGTCTATATAATTAATGAATTAAGATAAATCTAAAAAAATATATTAGAAAATAAATAAATTAAACAATGCATAAAGCTTTATATCCATAAATATATACAAAGAATTTGTTTTGTTTATATAAAAATGTGATAATTGATAACTATTGAGGGCTGAGTATGAGACAGAAAAAAACATTTACTTCACAGCACTACTATACTGTGAATTTTCTGTAGATCTATCATTATGTAAAAACTCACATTATTTCAGGATCGAACTCACAACCCCAGATATCTCAAGTAGGTCCTCTACCTCTAGACTACCACCACAACTATAGAGTTTTCATCTGAAAACATATAGCTATAAATCTTCTCAAATATACCTAAACAAAGTATATAGTCTTATATGTCAAAAAACTTAATTATATGTGAGATCCTTAGAGAAGATGGTCTACAGGTTTTAGCTGGCTAAATATAAATATACCGGGATATATCATTATTGTCCGGTTCCTTATATAATAAGAAAATTAGGAAAATGAAGATAAATAAATAAACATGAATGAATAATATAGGTAAATAAAATACACAAAAGAAATATAAATGTAAAAATAAATAAAAATAATTAATAACATCGGGCCTGATCCAGACCCCTGCATGCTCTCCGAACGTGCAGGGGTCTGTTCGTCCGAGAGAGAGAGGGAAGTACACGCCCCCTGTGACTCTCCTCTCTTGTGCTTACGCTGTCATAAGCCTACCTTTAAGCAATTCTGTGGATCAGCGGTCAGTACGGCCGCTTATCCGCACAAATGTAGGAGACCCCTCCCACACTGTACATTTTGCATACTTCCCCTTGCCCACTTTAGCTGGCGGATTAGAAGCACAGCCCATTTGTGTGCAAATGGGTCATATGGAACATAGTTCTATATGATTTTTGCATTGAAAGGGTTAATACCGTAACCCTAGCGTAAGTGACCTCTCGGGCAGGTCTGGATCTGGCTCATCATTTTAATGCTGTTTTAGAATTCAGAATTCTTCATACACTTTTCTATAGTTTATACAATATTCTTGTGGAATCAATGTGGGTTTGGTTATAAATGCCATGTGCTTGTGTCACTAATGATCATTATTCGTAGCTAGACAGCTCACTAGAGCCTTTGGGCAATATTTGTGAATATTTATATTTGTGAAGCAGCCAAAAGAACATTTATTATATTAATACATACAAGTAGTATCAGGGAAAAAACCTCCATATAACATGGTTTTAATGTGTTTTGTCTGTGTTTAATAAAAACCCAAAACAAAACAATTTAATGTAGCTTTTATTTTTATTTGAAAAACTGAATCATCTGAGTCTGTACATACAGATTTATACATTAGCCAGCCAAAACATTAAAATCACCTGCCTAATATTGTGCAGGGCCTTCGATGGCACCAAAGCAGCTCTGACCTGTTCCGACATGAACTCCACAAGACCTCTGAAGATGTCTTGTTGTATCTGGCACCAAGACATTGATTGAGGCCTCCATGGCTTAAGCTGGCCACACACTATAGCAATTATCGGCCCAAACACACAATTATTGTGGATTGGGCCAAATATCGTTCGGGTCTGATTATCTCGTCCTGATTGATAATCCAGTGGTGCACCAAGGGGGGAATTTCTGGTTGCCCAGAAACCCCCCAGATTGAAAATGTTAAAAAAATATAGAATAATGTGCAAAAAAAGCGAAAATTCGAAAAAGTTGCGTGGCTTTGTGGGTACCGTAAAAGGGGCGTGGCTTAGCAGCCATATGAGGCAGATTGACATGGAGGTAGATGGTCCTGGCCTGGCTGTGCTTCAATAGGGAAGCCGATGAGGATGGTGAATGGGTCACAACAAATTCAACAGTGCTCATGCACTGACACAAGCTCTGGTCCATTGTGTAATCTGTTCTACTAATGCATTGTATACTGCTATTGTTATTAGATGTGTACCTTCAATATAAAACTACTATTTTAATGCGTGAAAGAAGTAACTTATAAATCACCTATAAAAAAAATATCAGAACAGGACTGGTTACAGCCAATAACCAATGCAATTCCTTATGTAGAATTTTTTATTATTATCAAATCTACATTCTAAACGTCCTGCTTTCACAGAGACTGTTAATGGACGTCTTGGCAGTCAGATAGAATGACCATATTATCAGTATTGTTATTTTACATATGATTTATTATTTAACAGTGCTATCATATTAAATAGCTCTTTACAATTTTAAACAGTCCTCTGCCACATTACAGTCTAATTCCCTAACATACATACACACACTCACAGGCTAGGGGTAATTTTTGCCTTGTGCAGCATGACAGTTGGGGCAGGTCAGGAGAAGAGCTTGGGTGGGGCGGAGCTTATTTGTCCCATTTTCGGGCTCCAAAATGTTTGCAAATACCCCACATGTATTACACGCATTGGAAACACCTCTTTCAAAATCCTGCATGTCAAGTGTTCTGCAGCACTGTGTCCTCTCTCCCTTTGCCTAAAATGACTGACAGACAGACATTTAACACAGAGAGAGAGGACACAGTGCTGCAGAACCCCACACACTGACAGGCTGCTGCACTGTGTCCTCTCTTCCTCTGCCTGGGTATATAGTACTGTATACCCAGACAGAGGGAGAGAGGACAGAGTGCAGCAGTCTGTCAGTGTGAGTTTTTTCCCATTCATAATATTTTTTTGCAGCCAACCAATAAGCTAACTGCAAGATTGACAGGAGACCAATCAGAGAGAGACTGTAGCCAGCCATTAGGCTAGCTGCAGGCTCTACTGCAGAGATTATCGCCCCCCAGCCTCTGCTGTGTATCGTGCCGATATCGGGGCCCTTTCCCAGGAGAAATTCATCCCGTTTATTGGCAAGCACACGCTGGGAGTGATAATCTCTCTAGTGTGTACCCAGCTTTAGACTTGTTTTTGCAGCTCCCATAAGGTGTTGATCACTGAGGTTTAGGAATTTGAAGGCCAAGTCAACACCTTGAACACCTTGTCATGTTCAGTGTGGAAGCAGTGGTGCACCCAGGGGAAGTTTCCAGTTGCCCAGAAACCCCCTTTTACAAATTGAATGACAAAAAATAAATAAATTATTATTTGGTGCACTGTGTGTATCGGATCAGCGCATTCTCCTTTAAACCCCAGCAGCAGCCAGCACCGACATCTGATGCTTGGAGGAGGACAGTGACTGTGCCTATTCTAACGCACACAGAGCAGTCGGCAGTGTGTATATTAGGATCGGAACACTCACTGTCTCTGTGACACCAGCCTGTCCCAGTATTGACTGCTCCCACTGCAACAGCTGTGCACCTGCCTGTGATTCTATGTGACAGGCAGCGCAGCAGCCACTATTAGCACTGATCTCCATCACATCCTTCCCTCACGGAGCTCAGCTCAGTGAAGTTTCCCCCTCCCCCTCCTTCTCTCACATACAGACAGCCAAGCAGAGATTCTCCTTCCTGCTCTGTCCCTCACAGCGCTGGCAGCCCAGCAAAGATCTCCCTCCCCCTCACATCACTCACAAGGACAGAAGACAGAAGAAGAGCTGGAGAATTGTGAATGAGGTAAGCTTTATCTTTATTTTAACAGTTTCCTGTGTATGTGTGGGGTGGTGTGTGTGTGTGTGTTGTATATGGATATATTTATCTCTTTTCATATATAGATATGTATATATATCTATATATGTATGTACAGATATATATATTTTTTTATATTGTGTGGATGGACTTTTAAGTGTTTTTTCTTACTTACACGGATACTGTGCTACAATTACTTGTATTAGTTGTATTACAGGAGGGTGCAATTTTTTTGAGTTTGGGGGGGGCATGCCAGGACAGGACAGGACAGGAGTCAGCATACAGTATTTTATAATGATTAACGGCTATTTATATAGCGCCACAAGTTGTCCGCAGTGCTTTACATAGAACATTAGACATTCACATCAGTCCCTGCCCCTATTGGCGCTACATACTAAGGTCCCTAACACATGCACACACATGGGTTAATTTGGTCAGCAGCCAATTAACCTACCAGTATGTTTTTGGCATGTGGGAGGAAACTGGAGCACACCCACACAGACACGGGGAGAACATACAAACTCCACACAGATAAGGCCTAGTCCAGGAAACAAACTCATGACCTCAGCGCTGTGAAACACATGCCACCTTGCTGCCAGTGTGAACAGTCTGTTCCACATGCAGGAAACTGTTATGTACTGTGTGTTCTGACACCTTTATATCATAACCAGCATTCATTTTCAACAATTTGTGCTACAGTAGCTCTTCTGTGGGATCAGAGTAGATGAGCTAGCATTCTCTCCCCAGGTACACTAATAAACATTGGGGACCTATGACCCTATCACCAGTTTACTTGCTCTTGTTACTTGGACCAATCTTATTATTAACCACTGCATAATGGGACCACAATACAAGATCTGCTTTTTAGTGATGCTCTGACGCGATCTAGACAACACAATTTGGCCCTTGCCAATGTCGCTCAGATCCTGATACCCCTTATGGAGGTGTAATATCCTGTCTCACACCTAGGGGCAGTATTGGACTTTTTTGAGCATCATGGACAATATTTTGAATTGCCTCTAGGGGTTGCTGTTGGACCCTTAATTAATTATCTTCCACCTGGTCAACCTGCACAAAAAGGACTTCCTCTCCCTGAGTAGTTTGCTGGTCATTAGTTGTTATCCTGTGTTCCTGGTGTTTTTATGCTCTCTTATCTCCTGCCTGTTATCACCTTGTGCCTTGTGTACCAACTGCCTTCTGTCTGTAAGTATTTATGTTCATTCAGTCCTTGCATATAGCCTACTCTGCTGTCTTGCCTTCTTTTTGTATGTATGTGCTTTTAAGTATTACGTGCTCACTCCATGTAAAATGGGGCTGCTGCGTAAAGCAGAACTGTACATAAAGTCTTAGACAAGCCCATACTGTACGATTTACATAGCTCCCCCACCCATCATGCGTACCCCTCAGGCACATCGGAGACCGCCAAAGCATGGAATCCATCATCAGCAATTCAATGCATAATGCCATGTACACACATGTGCAGTACAATCACATAGTGTTCTTATGCATTCAGAATTCTTGGACAAATACGGATGAAGTTAATTTAGTGAATTATGGACAACAACAAAAGAAAGTTTTGACTCTTTATGTAAGACAATTTAAAAGAGTGTGAGAAATGAGATAACAAAGTCCCCTGCAAAGCAAGGAACAAAAACAACTAGAAGTCATTCAGACCAGTTCATTAATTGTGTTAGCAACACAGCAGACAAGCGTGAGTGCATCAATGCTTCATTAAGCAAAAGATCTTTCTATTTTCTGTTCTCCTTAAATGCACCAATGACACCACAAACAGGGTGAACAATAACTAGGTATTATAGTATTATAGTATTACTCATGAACAACTTGCACTCAGATTATTCCTATACAAAATGAAAACAATAAAACATTTAGCTTGCCACCACATCAAGGTTCACCTACAGTATGTCTTTTCTTTATCTTCTTCCTTCCTTCAGACATCTGGCGGAGGAAGTAAATTTGTAAATGATATGCCCTACTCATATGTCTGTTACATCTCTCTCTGTCTCTCACTGTCTCTTTTTCTCTCTCTGTCTCTCTCTCTATCTTTCTCTCTCTCTAAACCCCCAAGCAGTGATTACACCCCATGGCCCCCGCTCATTACCAACCCCCCATGGTTTTGTTTAATCAAGGACAAAACACAATCTTTGCACAAAAACATGGCAGCTTTATTAGGGGAATTACAATGGGAAGGGGGCATATGTTAAAAGGTGGCGCAGAATAGGCAGTGTATAGCCACAACAAGCCAGTCGCGTTATAAGCAACTCCCCCACAAACAAACAAAATAACAAATAATCACAATAACGCCACTTGCATTAAGCCAATTGCATAACCAAACATCAAAGTATTTTCCAACCCCTTATCAATTTCCTAACCCAGAAAAGCCTTAACAAATCCCTATGAAAATACAACCAACTGACTACACAACTGACTGTCCGCCAACACACTGAAACAACTTTTACATACACGCCACCTTAACTATGCGGGGCAAAAACCACCTGGAAGATCCTATCAATGAAAATACGGATACTCTTAGCACTCAAGTGAACACCATCTTCTCTATAGAGATCCACAAACTCATATTTAATTAAGGGGTGCATAATTACTCTGCCACCACTGGGGGCAAAAAGGGGGAGGTCACCCCCCCGCTCTCTCTTAAAAACCCCTACACGTTCTCCTATAGGCCAACTAATTCTCGTCCCCTCCCATTGGCTCCCTCATGCCACGAGGTGCCAAGTGGCCAATGGGGTGCCCCACTACAGGGGGTTTAATTTCCCTTGTGCACATAACGTTAGCCCCTCAGTTTCCTCTTTCTCTCCCATTATTACTAAAGACTCACAGTAAATTACATACAGTAGTTTCCCCAGTTAATAATGATAGTATTAATAAAGGGTAAACTACTGTATGTTATTTTAAGTAATGTGCATATAACTGCATGTTATTTTTAATAATAGTGAAACTTTTATATGCAATTGGTAATACTGAATAAAAACTGCTGAGTCATTAAATTCATCTTCTTCCCTATTATTAAAAACTAAATATAGTGAAGATGTTGCCAAAAGCATCCAATCAGATTCTAGCTGACATTTTCTAGTATGCAATAGTAAAGTGAGAGCTAGAATCTAATTGGTTGCTATGGGCAACATCTCCACGTTCCTGCAGCTTATAAAATATAGCCCCTGGTCTCAGTTACTGGCAGTACCACCCTGATGGCAGCCTTTTGGGTCTCCATGAGGATATAGAATATTTCAGTTGCCAGGACTGATCACATGCTATTGAGTTTGCTTTTTATCTTTTTTATAATCATAAATATTATACAATAATAAAAGCTGCTAAATTGTGTAAATATATTTTATCATATAAAAGGGTAAAAAGAAAATGTATGTTTTTTCGGGTGTGGCTCTCCGTTCCGAACGGCTGATTTTCAAATCGGCCGTTTCCTCCCCAGCCATTTGCGAACTGGCTGGGATTTCAATTGCTATGCCTCGATTAGGCATAGCCATCGATCCATGGAGCACTGAAAGCTCCATGGTCTGAAAAGTTATAAAAAAATAGTTCCCCCACTCCTTTCCCTAATTCTAACCCTAACCCTCCCCTCTCATTACCCTAACCCTCCCTTCCTGACCCTAATCCTCCCTTACTTGCAGCCTGACCCTAACCCTCCATCTCCCGCAGCTTGACCCTAACCCTCCCTCCCCTGCAGCCTGACCCTAACCCTCCCTACCCCGCACAGAGAGTTTTCTCACCTGTTGCAGGTCCGCGGTGGAGGGATATCGCTAACGTTGGAGGGATATTGCATATTGCGAAAGTGAATGGGTTAAGTATGCCAAACGGCATACTCACCCATTCATTAAAAAAAAGTAAGTATTTGAAAAAGGGACATCCGAAAAGGAGCTTTCGGATGTCCCTTTTTTCGGAAATTTTATTCTCTTAGCGGAGAGTGTACCCGTTTTTTTTCCTCCACCAAAGGCTATTGTTATACCATGTTTGGGATAAGATTGTGGAGACTGGAAACATTAGAAAACTGAATCAATGTTTAATTTTTTGTGAACTGCACATGTGGGCGTCATCCACTACATTCCTGTTTCTTAGAATATATGAATTGCATTGGGTCATCTTAGCCAAGCCAAGAAACCAATGTCATCTATTACACTCTTCTTATCCATATGTTAAATATATGTTATGTCACACTTTGGGGCTGGAGCCAGAGAGCTAGCAGATTTGATGGTGTTATATATCTTCCCTAATACATTACATATTTATTTAATTACAATGGATAGGTAATTAGTTATTAATAACCTTAATAACAATATTAACAGAGGAAAAAGGGAACATGTGATGTGGAGATATGCATGAAAGACTGGAAGTTTCCTATCTATCCTTCTATTGAAATACTGCTTAATATAGACTTTCAATTGTTTCTTTTTATGGAGTTCACTGGAACATTTTGGAACTGGTCAGAGATTGTAAAGTTGATACCAATTGTTTACTAGTATTGGAATTACAAACAATATTCACCGTTTCTCCCAATGTTCATTAAATGGTCTTGTTTTCAAATATCTATGTCATACTTTGCCAGGATTTCATGAAGCATAAAATATCCAAACATCGGGCCGTATTCAGACTTCCGTGCTGCGATCAGAGTGCAAATATACGCACGGACAGAGCAAGTAACACCCACCAAAACCCCAGTCACTCCCCTTGCTAATCCATCCCCACGGAGACTTTCACCTCCATAGACCAGCTGTAACTTTCCGTGGCCTTTTCTGAGCATATGAGTCCTCCATCCTTGCGTATATTTATAATCGCGCCCACTTCCCCTCATTTAAATTCCTCCCCCGCCCATTTCTATTTAATTTCCTCCGTGCGTATTTTTCCGTGCAAGATAAATGCATATTTACCCACGTCCGATTCACAAGTCCGTCCGTCAGGCACTTCCGTGCGTATAGTCTATGAGAACAACGTACAAAATGTTACTACGCATGCGCAGTTCAAACGTAATTAAAAATACGTATGGAACTCAGCGAAAAAAACGGAAGTCTGAATACGGCCCATCATGTGTAAAAATCTGCGATGCAACAAATTCATTTTACATTTATTGACATTCTCCACTTATGGGACAATAATAATGACAGCTAACTAAGCTTTGCATAACAGAGGTTACTGGTAGAATAGATGCAAAAATAGACCTATACAATAACATGGTGTAGCTAAATATGGTTAATCAATATTGTTTCATACTGAATTTCCTATGGGATGCAGTAGCCGGTATAACCAGCCCTATTTTAAAAATGATACAGTTGTTAGCTGAATGCCGGCTGTGTCATTAGTTTAAACCATCTAGAAATAGAAAATTGCTATTGGGAACGGCAATCTTTTTCCCTGTTTGTAATAGCTACAGGCTGCAGCAGTTATGAGTGCCATAGGGCTACCTTAACTATCCGTGCAATGTCCGCACAGCCATTGCCTCTTCCCTCCCCGAGGCGGCATTACGCCACCTCTTTTTACCTAAAATACTCTGTGCTGCCTATAAAGACCGCGCGGAGGCAATCTACGTACCGAACTGATTGCGTAAAGGACCTACTACGAATACACAGTAGGTCCTTTACTAAAGATACACACCTAAGAAGCGAATGCTTCTTAGTTGTAAATCCGGACCAAGGTTAGGATTAGGCTGCAGGGCATGAAGGGTAAGAGTAAGGCTGCGGGGCATGGAGCTAAAAACAATTACCTTTTGGTAATTGGATGACTGCCGGCAACTAATTCAGCTGCCATGCGATGGTCTTTCAGAGAAAAGACCATTGTACCAGAAAACCACATTCATTTCCTATGAAGACTAGAACCTATCTGAAGATTAAAATAAAAGTCTTAATATATGCTAAGCCTTTAAGGCACTCTAAGAATGGCCTCTCACCTTGTTCATATGAAGATACGATCAGTAGACCCTACCTTAAAACTTCTGTGACATACTCACTTCAAAAATGTGAAAGTCTAGTAATGAGAGGGCTTATAACATCCTCGCTGTACTATTTGTACAACTCCCTCCTTCCTTGTAGCAAAAGTGCTTTCCCCTTCCGGCCCCATCCTGCCATCAGAAATGATCCTAGGAAGGAACACTCGATCTGAAGGGTCCAGATCAGTCCTGAGAATGTGGGGGCTTGTGCATCTAGCGAATGGAAAATGTCTCCCTTTCATAAGTGTGGATCCTGTCCTAAGTCATTACTGATATGGCCTAAGCAGAACAATGCCTTAGCAGCTTGCGCAGTAATAGATGTTATATGAAGGTATCCCTCAAAATGATTGTATATTATTTGTATTTGATGTAAATCTATAAAACCTGATCATTCTAAACATAAAATAAACAACAAAATATCACATACTAATTTAAAAAATATATTTTAATGAATTAAACATATATTTTTGAATGGCTAAATAAGAAAATATATTAAATAAATTAGGCCAAAATAAAATATATATATTACTGACATTGGTTACAACCAAATCATTTGAAAGACATTTAGTTGGTTATAAGAACTAGTATATGCCTCTGTATAAAGGCAAGATATATCTTGCTAATATATTCATCAGGTCTAAGGTTCTGACATAGTCCTGTAGATGGGGAAATATTTCCCGCTGACGTTCAGTCTGCTGTGGGAAATACATGATGCGTTAACGTAGACAAGAATGACCTAGGGCTTGCAAGGAAAACAAATCCCTATCTCTTACAGTCTCCTGCAGGAAATATGAACAGTCTGTTTCAAAATGTACAGCTTTGTGTCCTCACTAACGGCAGCAGAGAGAGAATATATAAATGCATTCTGATCAGTTCTGCTGCACCAAATCTAAATGAACTAACTTCTGTACTTCTTGTCTTTTTAGTAAGTTGCTTTGCAAAATCGAGTTTCATGATATAATACAAATGATTCTTTCAAGCAGCAGCTACTCGCAGGTAAGATAATTAAGCTGAAGCGAATAACTATAAGGGACATTTAAAATAATTTAATACCACAATTTTAAATATATATGGCAATAATAGTAATAACAAACATAAAACCTTCATGTGATTGTTGTCTCTATCTATTGATCTCTATCTTCAGCAACTATCTCTGTTGAAAAATATATATATTAGGGTGGCAACCTCTAAATAACTTTCCTTTTTATATATCATGAGTTTGGTGTAATTACTTACTGATCCTTTTTATAAATCTAGATGAGAGGTTGTAACTGCAATTATTAGCAGTATAGCCGAATAGCAACTGCGACTGATGCATGGAGTTTAGGCCACAATAATGATTAAGAGAAAACGCATACATATATTAATGTGGCAGGAACAATTTGTTTATGTGTTGTTATAACAGGTTTTATAAACAAACCAACATAGTAGAAGATAAATTGATCTGGGCAGCTTTCATTTTGTGTGTATACTATATATAGGTCGCAAACCTATTGGTGTAATATTATGGAAATATCTGTTACAAGCCAATAACAAGTATGTTCTGCCCTTCCTAATGTATTATTCAGACTTCTGTTTAGACTGTGAGGTCTTCCTTATATTGATTGTTAAATGTGTTAAAATAAAAAAATACCTTGGAACTATTTTTTTCCTCTTCTCATTCACCTATACTTTTTAAATAATGTTTCTCTATATAGGTCCCCTAATTTCTTAACAATATTTTTAGTTCAGGGTACCCTTCCTCAATAAACTGTTTTGGTAGTTTTGCAATTTAAAACCCATATACCTTATTTTATGAAGACTTTATCCTCATCCAGTTAAATTGGTCTACTGGGATCCTGTTGATCCAGTTCTTATAATGGACACTAGTTAGTTCAAAATAGGAGTTTGAGCATTTTGAAAGATCTGACTATTTAATCTGTCTCCATTAGAATATATTGATAAGTCAAGAAAATTGACTTTACAAATATGCAATGATTGCTTGCTATTAACCACATTATTTCAATAATCACATTAAAGTTTAAGATCTTAAATAAAACTCACCTTTTCATAGAAACTTATCAAATTCCTTAACTTAGTACTTTACACCTTTGTCCACCCCATTTACAACCACTTTTCTACCCTATTTTCACAAATGTGAATCATTTTTTTCTTTCCATACTAAGATATCTCTTAGTTCTGCTACTGACACTGCTTTGTGACTGTATTTTTTAGGGCAATTTTACCATGCAACCTGACTGGTCAATTGTATCACATATAACACTTTCCCTTACATATCAAACCTGTGTCCTATAGATTGTAACCTAGCAAGCACAGCCCTCTTACCCAATCAAACTGTTTTGTTTTATATTGATTGCTTAAAATTGGAAAGCATTAAGTTGCATGATAACACTCCATAAAAACCTATTATTATTTTTATTACTAATGATAATTGCCTTTCCTAATACATAAATCTACATAAATGAAATGTCACCATGACACCAGATGCACCAAATTTGTATGGTTATAACACAAAGATGATTTCTCTTACAAATTCATAAACAAGATAACATAACCAAGAGTAAATATTAGCCTATTGCTGTGTCAGTATCGCCCTTGTTGGAAATTATTACCTCCCCCTGCACACTATCCGAATGGTTTGTTCTAAGTTTTGTGGTAAAGCATTGAAAAAAACCCTGTCTGTAATAATCATGTTTGCAGTACTGTCCAACGGAAGATATAAGTAAGATAAAACCAACAGTATGCTCAACGTTGGTACATAGGGATTAAAATACAATATTTTTCTCATAGTATTGCACTTAGTTTTTTCAGTATGTCTACTGCGTCTTTTAGATAATACTCATTAATGTTTGGAGATGAAAGTCTGCAATAATTGGACTGGGGGGGTAGGTCTCTAGGATCTTTATGGATCAGGGACTAATACTACATAATTATTTATACACCTACTTATTTTTAAGTTCAATTTATTTCATATTACGCACCTCCTTAACTGGCAGTTTAAGTTCATTACTTCATTATTTCTTTGTAATTACTTCAAGGCTTCTATCATTTATTATTATATTAGATCCCATTTTCTTTGCAATAATTTTCCAAGTTAGATGCACTCATTTTTCAGAAAGTTTATATGGCTGTCTTTCCTCCCAGTCTGTTTGTTACCACCCAGTCATGTTATAATGACTGTCAAAATTGTAAAGCGCTCATAATCTGATGATGCCATACAAAAACCTATTAATAAATAAACTATATATATATACGGAACTCCTAGTAAATGAATTAGCTGCTCCTGGTGCTGTCCTTGGTTGAAATTGATACAAAGGAGAAGATAAAGGGAGCCTTTGCAAGTTTTAAAGAGTTAAATTATATTGTTCAAATTACAGCTTCAGCATTGGTCCAACGTTTTAGTCGCATACAGTGCGATTTTCATCAGGGGCAGAAGCCAGAGTGAGAAATGGCAAAGTCTCCAGAGTTTACCATCTCAAGTCTGCTTGCTGAGCCCCATCTGTTTGTAGTTCTACACTCAGCGTTTACCATCTCTCCTTGTGTCTCTATTCCATGAGTATATCTGTGGTATCTGTTTCTAATACTGTGTTCTCCATCTCTCAATGTGTGCCCCGTGAGCGTGTGTCAGCCCACCGGACTCTGTATAGCAGTGTGCTGCGTTTCATCCATCAGCGTGTACACCTTTCCATTCCCTCCTGGTACCTGCTTACACACACACGCATTGTACAGATGTTGTATAATATAAAAAGCTATTTCCATATAATGTCATTTTGTAATATGTAGTTTTGTACAGTAAAGTGTGAGGTCTGTGACTCAAGTATTAATCATAATAATGAATATCACAAAGTACAAATTGATGCCAAAGGTGAGGAGGAGTTATTAGACATGCTGTAATACGAGAATGTGAGCAGTAATTATTAAGACACTATTTCTGGATGTAATTTCCTTTAAAGATCTGGAATTGTCATCATGTGAACATCACCGAAACCATAATTATTATTGTAAAATAAATTACACTGTTCTGGGCATTCTCAAAATGCATAACTGCTGTTTTTGTCTCTTTAAGATATATACTTTGAAATAAATACCACGTGGTATTAAAGTGGGATCTCATGATCCTATGACATAATCATTTTACACTCAGATACTTGCACTCACTCTTGGTGCAGACTTTTGTATCCTCAGTCAAGTCAGAAGTAGAAGCTTTGGGTAACATGGAGCATCAGAGACCTCTTCTACTGTACTTCAGAATCTCCATGGTCCCAAGAGAGAGTGCTGGCACCTTAATACAGGCACACTCCATGGGGACAGTTATGGCCGTTAAAGCTATATCTGGGCATATCTGTAGTAGGATCACTACACTATTGTGGCTGTTTATACATAAAGTATAGTAATTAAATACTTTTGGCACCAAGATCAGTTTACATCAACCATATAGTGTAATATGAAGTTAAAGCACTTATGTAGGACATAAATAGGTTTTATGGTAGTAGTGCCATCTATCTTCCTTATAGCCTTACCTCATTGGCTGGCAGTAGCAAATGTTACAGTCTCCTAGGAAGGGTTCTCACCAGTGTGCAGAGTCTAAACAAGGGCAAGGTATTCACAAGAGCCCCTGATGGTGGAGTTAGTCTTCGCTATTGACACCTGATAGGTTGCGTCTCCCAGTGATAGCCACCAAAGGAAACCTGTAGCGCAAGCTCCTAAACTGGAACCCATATACCAGAGAAGCAACGTGGAACTCTCATGCACAGGAATACAGACCGAAACCCTTACAGACACAGAAATGCAGACTGGACCACCACACACATACATAGAGAGTACAGATATGGAACCCAGAGATAGTGAAGGGCACAGTGATATACCACAGAGAGGGTACAGATAATAAACAAGGCCCTCAACAAGATACCTGATCCACTGGCAGATGACAGTGTGATATAACGCACACACACACCACTTAGCAAAGGCGAATGAACAGTACCTATCCAGGGCCAAAGCTGCCAGCGTTAGCAGCAAACTACTCGCGCCACACGCTTCACACGGAAGACGGGGCAGACAACAAAGACAGACAGGGCAACTGGAAGGCAGAGGGTCACACCAGGAATAAACGATGGGAGCAAGATACACGACAGGATCCAAAGCAAGAGCACATGGAGATTACCGGTGCCTGCTTATCATTATTGCCAACAACCCCCTTTTTCTATTTTCTGTTATGTGATCAGGCACACCTCCTGATTGATAACCTAGCAGCTAAGGGAAACCAGGCACATGGAACCCAGACAGGGAAATGACACACGCTAGTTTGTTTACCTTTGCAGCATGTAACACATGGTTGCCGACTTTTAGCAGCTTCTCTCCGGGAGATCCCGGAGAGAAGCTAGCGACGCACGGAGGGGGCGGGGCTTAATGGCGCAGTTATGCAAATTGCGTCATTAGGCTCCGCCCCTTTGCTCATGCTGACCCGTTTTTAATTGAAATAGGGGTCGGGACGGGTCTTGATGCCGCAAATTGCGACATCAAGTCCCTTCCTGTGCCTAGCAACACTAGTATACTAGTGTTGCTAGGCAGGGGGGCAGGACTTGAGGCCGTGGTTTCAGTGAAACCACGGGCCTCAAGTCACTTGCGGGAGATTTGCTGGCTCTCCCGGGATACCGGGAGTACTGCCCGAATTTCGGGAGTCTCCCAGACATTCCGGGAGAGTCGGCAACCCTGATGTAACAGCAAACATTTTCATTGGCTAAAAAGTTTGCCATTGTGAACAAATTAGTGATAGTGAGTATGGAAGCAGTCTTCATTGGGTATAAGATCATTCATAACTTTCTCACTACTGCCACTTATAATTGTTGGGAACATTGTTGGGAATAGTGTGTGTCTGGGTATAGCTAGGTGAAAGTACAGTATTCATTGAATTAAAGTGCATATCATGTGCTATTATTTGCAGACATGATTCTGAAATATAAAAATATAATAATGTTTGACAATACTACAAAATTTAAACTTGCCGCTGTATTGGAACAATAGAAAAAATTACAGATACAGGCATGCTAACCCCTGCTGCACAAGAGTGATATTATTAAATTGGGACAGTGTTGATGGCATGAAATGGAACTTTTAGAAGTAGAGACAGCAAAGAGCTAATTTTCGTCTGTCTCTATTTTGAAAAGGCAGCCATTTAAAAAAAATTTTTTAGGATGGGTAAGTATGCAAATTGCCCGGAGACCCGTCG